>JACEFZ010016969.1:0-248664 GCA_014155875.1 Cepaea nemoralis | reverse complement strand
TCTTATTTTGGCTAACAGTTTTGTCAGTTTGGTTAACAATTTTTCTACATTTTATAAGTTGCGTCGAGATATTTCTGTATTTGGCCAACATTTTCATTAGTTGACTAGCCTTTTTCCTATTTCTTATACGCTTGGTTTGAGATATTCTTATTTTGACCCCGAGTTTTTAAGTTTGGCTAACATATTTTACTATACTTTATACGTCTGGTCGATATATTTCTATATTTGGGCCAACATTTAATAATTTGGCTAACATTTTTCTTATTTGACTGTGGAGTGGAACATAGAACCCTGTACTTTTGTCAGGATGTGAAATGTGGTAATGAGCCGACACATTGAAAAACATATATAGCTTTGAACTAGGTTTCTGCGGAAAGATGCAAAGACCCCCTTGGCCAGGCAGAAGAAATTAATGAAAGTGTAAATGTCTGCTCTGAGAAGCGATAACTTTGCTGGTCAGGACAGCGGGTACGTGATATGTCATGTTATATGAGAAGCCTAAGACTGATCCGGGGAACTTGTTGTGTTCACGGGTAATATTATATGATAAATATAGCTAAACACTCGTCGGTGTATGACCCGATAGATGTTAAGTAAAAGGTACACCTCCTCCAACTAGCCTCGGTGCTCACATCTCTCCTCTATGTCTATGAGAACGGTTAGTTGAATACTGTGATGACTTGATTATAGTTGTGTATATTATATTCGAACTGCCTTGTGGTGTATAGAGGCCTTGGTAGTAGTAGTTTCGTGTTCTTACTGTTACTTGGTGACCCTATGACGACTCGGAAATAGAAAGCGAGAGAATGAACACCCTTTTAAACCTCCGACGCCCTGTTGACGAGGGTGCAGAATCACTCCCGTACATGGTGGTCATCACGAATTAGGTCCCCTGGTTCGATCGCCAACATAATACCGTTGTTTTTTTTTCTGTAGTATCCCTCTTAACCACGTGTCTCGGCTGTATCCATACGCATGTGACAGATACAACGCCCTCTTTGCCCGGATGTAGCGTTTCCCACAGGATCCATATACATTGTGGTAATACATGTCTATCTTGTGAGATGTTGGTTTACTTCTACACACTAATACATACGATTAGAGGCATGGAGCTTGAAATGGGAAACGGTAGCCGTGAGCATACAAGAAAGAAAAAATGTCTGATAGGAGGTGGCTTTAAAAGCGTTGGAACAAGATCGCTGTGATGAAGGTTGTCTTTTGCAATTGGAAAACATACTGACTAATATAAAGTTGACAACTGTAATGAGAAATAAAAGGAGTGTTTAAGTACTACATAGAACCCGTACTTTTGTATGACTGTGAGCGTGTCCAATGAGCAGACAAGTTGAAAAGCCTCTAATGCCAGTGGCGTTTGTGGATTCTGAGATATAGTTTTTAAAAAGTTCACTAGACAACCGCATGAAACTCCCTCCAAATACTACAAGGCAACATGACAAAAACATACAACGTAGCAGACACATAGATACTATATCATGCTCTGTAAGGCAACATACTTTGATAATGTAGACATAACGGGCGCGCTTTCTAATAATACTGCACACATCTATAAGCAGTGGTAAACCCGTATACACAGATACACGATACTTTCCTAAAGTAGACTCTACCCATGTTCGCAGTGCAGCTATATAGAGGCATGGCTGAGTTGATGTGAGAATATTTTTGGTTATTTTACACCCGGATGTAATAGGCGACAAGTCACAACACAGCTACGATGCGCTGACAAAGGGGTGCCCTTATCAACTTCACATACTGGTCAATCTATATAAACCACCCAATAACATAGTACACCATCCGTCTTCAAGCCACAAGCGTTTTCAATGTCCAAAGAAATAACGACACTACTGATATTTAGATCAGAGTGGCACATGCTGATACTGTTTGTGGATATCTCCTACTCATACCACCGTGTTTAACTAAATAAGGGACACATACACCTAGCCCATAATCTCCAAATCGCAATTATGAGAAAAATCGAGGGTAGTGTTATTGATTTGTTACTGGATGTCCCGACAATAGGTGTTAATCGTTTATCCCCCTCCAACCTTTATATGAACAGTTATTATATCGCGAACTATTTTGCAATGGCGGAGCTATAAGAATATATTAACCTGACTTGGTCATTACGAGGACGATAATCCCCTGGATTAGCCGTTATGAGAATAAGTATTGATTTTGGCAACACCTGTTGAGGTCATATTCTGAATGTTAAGTTAGCTTATATTGTTGTAATCTCGTAGGTACAAGGGTGAAATCTGCTGCCTGTGTTTTCATCCGCGGTGGGACATTGTGGCCGCGACGACACCCACACCTTGATGACTGGAAATCTTACCCACGACAAAGTTCCGAGATTCGAACCCTGTCACTTCCACGGTGTCATGGGGTACCCCCTAAACATACTCCGCAACCAGCACCACACCTCTCCTTTTCTAAACATACCGGGTTAATAACACCGAGCTCGAAATCACACTAAGTAACCAATATTATCAATATTTCTTCTACCACTAGACCACCCCCACTGGGATTCGAACCCGATGATAGTGTTCGGAAGCGTTTATCTAGTTACGCATCCACTCACCCCACCCCTTAACACGAATATCACAAGTCTACCCACTAAAACATCGACATCTTTACACTTTCAAAGTTTTCATTTGAAGAGTTGTAACCGGTATGCTGATAGTATTTAAGTCCATCCACTACAGATAAGTAACCAACGTTAAATACACGTCGACCACTTTACAATAGACATATAATGACAAATATCCTTGGTCTTCTGACTACCGACGCCGCCATTATGCATTGAATGTGTCGGTGGTATACCTCCATTCAAATATTAACCCACTTCTCCATCGATCACCCTGGCTCTTACCCAAGGAACGGGCGTATATCCAACCAATCCGCCCCTCGCCCACCTCTTAACAAGGATCATAAGCAGTTTATTTAGCTATTTGTACACTCACCACCCCTTGACAACGACCTGGAGCCTTTATCTAGCAACTCCTCTGTCTCTTAGCAGACCGACGCATTTACTTAGCCACTTCGCCACATCGCCCATCCCTTTAAATTGTTCGGAAGCACTTCTTTAGCTACATTCTTCCGACTCACCACCGCTTAACAAACGAATACCACGAAGCCACGCCTCCTTACAACCGTTACTACAAGTCCATATTTACTTTTTAAGGTTTTCATTTGAAGAGGTGTAATCTATATGATGATAGTTTTATAAGCCACTACGACCCACTACAGATCATATACATGCCATATATACCTTTTTACTTATTATAATTTTCATATGACACCCGGCGCGGTTCGAGACTTCGACCCACCTAACCCCACCACAGTACTCGTCAATAACCGGACTAGTGATCACTCAGCAATGACTGGCCACTTGGGTACTACAAGACACTGTTTTACTGGGGTCGACCGCTCCACGCGACCGATCGGCCGCGCTTGCTCCTGCGCCCGCCGCCGCGCGCCCTTGGTTGTTGTTTATTTATTTATGTTTTTATTTATTTTTTAAAATTAGTTAAAATATTATACACAAACTCATTATCTGCTCTTAGAAAACATGTCTTTTCTTAGTATGTATCACCCTTTCTTAACATTAAAAATGACCAAGTACCCCACACCCTATACGACCGGCCCTGGTCCAACTGGATGCATCCAGCGATGTCACATCCAGAACAGTATAATTAGGAGCACACAGAAACCCTAACCCCTAAACCGCTAACCCTAACGCCTAGCCCGCTAACCTCTATACCCCTAACCCTAGTACGCCCTAAACCAACCCTGACCCTACCCCTAACCGCCCTAACCCTGATCCAGTCTGGATCTGGGTCCATCCAGCACCACAAAAAGTTCCTCAGAATCTAATCGTTGACCACGCCTATCCTACTACGTCACTAAGCATACATCTGCGGTTGCAGAAACCACATTGACAACAAGCACTCACGTAGATCTGCTGGTGCAGAAACCACATTGACAACAAGCACTCACGTAGATCTGCTGGTGCAGAAACCACATTGACAACAAGCACTCACGTAGATCTGCTGGTGCAGAAACCACATTGACAACAAGCACTCACGTAGATCTGCTGGTGCAGAAACGCTTCTCCAAGTTATCCAGACGGCTCTTCGTGTGATAGGTCCAGCAGCACTGCATCGCTGATCGCCCGTACTGCGTTGTTGTGGAAGATAAACTGCAGCGTGCCCTGTGAGAGCCATGGCTGTGGACAGCACCTACGAGAGTCTGGTCAAGTGTGAGTACACAGCCTGTGTCGGGTACATCATGTGTGGTGGTGGGTACGTCATAGTGTGGTGGGTACATGATGTGTGGTGGATTACATGTGATGTGGGTACTTCTTCTTCTCTTCGCGTCATACCGAGTTTTTTTTCGGATGTGATTGCGTTGTGCCTGTTTACAGCAGAGCTGCGTTCTTGCTCCGTTAGGCCGACACATCCGAACTTCTGCTGGGCTTTGTTGCGGGTAACCTTGCCCGGGGATGTGTGGGTACATCATGTGTGCAGTAGCAGCATGTGTGTGGGTGGATCATGTGTGGGTACATACATTATGTTGTGGTGGGTACATCATGTGTGGTGGGTACATCATGTGTGGTATATCATGTGTGAGTACCGATGTGTGGGTACATACTCGTGTGAGTACAGAGCATAGCGTGAGATACCTCATGTGTAGAGTACAGCATGTGTGGGTCCAGTCATCGTGTGAGTACGGATGATGCGTGGTACATCATGTGTGAGTACCGAATTGTGTGGTACATCGAGGTGTAGTACGATCATTTGTGGTGGGTAGAACATGTGTGGTGCGTACATCATGTGTGGGGACAATGTATGTGTGAGTACATCATGTGTGAGATAGCATGTGTCTCCTCTCTCTTCTCTGTCCCGCTCTCTGTTACTGGTGAATTAAATGCTGACAGGAAGCTTGTGATAGCTGGCGATACCGAGGATCGGGTGCAACATAGTTGGTAGTGATAAGAAGGCGTGTTTAGAGAGTAAGTGAAGGTAACTTTGTGAGTACAATCCGTACGGATAGAAAAATAGATCGATGAGATGGTATGACAGACTGCTGGATAGACTGATGAATACATGCACAGACAGACAGACAGACAGACAGACAGACAGACAGACAGACAGACAGACAGACAGACAGAACGGACGGACGGACAGACAGACAGACAGACCCCCGGGAAGGTTAACCCGGTCAACAAATGCCCGCAGAAGTCGGATGTGTCGGCCTAACTGCACAAGAACGCAGCTCTGCTGTAAACAGGCACAACGCAGTCACATCCGACCACCGGATGACAGACAGACAGACACAGACGACAGACAGACAGACAGACAGACGACAGACAGACAGACAGGACAGGACAGGACAGACAGGACAGACAGACAGCAGACAGACAGACAGACAGACAGACAGACAGACAGACAGACAGACGAAGGAACACATGCGGAACTACTCACGCACAGTGAACCACTTCCCCCGCACAGTGAACCACTTACCACCCACACAGGAAACACTTCCCCCACACAGTGACCACTCACACACACGGGGAACCACTTCCCCCACACAGTGAACCACTTCCCCCACACAGTGAACCACGTTCCCCACACAGTGAACCACTTCCCCACACGCAGTGAACCACTTCCCCCACACAGTGAACCTCTTCCTCCACACAAAGGAACCACTTCACACACACGGGGAACCACTTCTCCCACACAGGGAACCACTTCACACACAGGGAACCACTTTAACCACACAGAGGAACCACTTCCACCTCACAGAGGAACCACTTCCTCCACACAGTGAACCACTTCCCCCACACAGGGAACCGCTCTCCCAACACAGCTGAACCACTTCCCCACACAACTATCTATATTTACGATCATCAAACAGCCCCGAGCTATCAAAAAAAACAGCCTCAAAAAACAGCAAACATGTATTCCTAACCTCCCCTTGCCAGCGCACATACCCGACAAACCTCAAGTGACGAGCGATAACAGCCAGTCAGATACGCGATACGGAAAGCACTCACTATAAACACCCGGTAACTGGATATAGAACCGCCTTGTGTTCCCCGCTGATAGCCCAGTCTTGTGCCCAGGTGATATTTATAGCATGGTTGGGTTAACCTTTGCGGAGCCTGAAGTATTCTTGTGTTCTTGGAATTCCTCCAGGCATGAATATCGTATGTTTTGAATCCACAGGTAATTTTGGCATTTGTAGAAGAAGGAAAGGATAGACGTAGATACCTCAATGTGCAGCTCATGGTATAACTAAACAAATAGCTGTGAACCGAGAGGTGAAGAAATGACGCTAGCGCTGGAAATCAGACACACTGAGTAAAACAGAACCGTGTAACTAGAAAGATGGTTGTATTTAAGACTTTTTGCGTGCACTTGCTTTGGATTCAATTGAAATGTTTGCAAAGTCTCACCATGCTTTGAATGTAGAAGAAAATTGTAAAATGATGTACATGACGTAATCAAAAAATGTGCTCCATAGTTCATCGTGAAGCAAAATGCAGCGAATGACTGTCGTCTGCTGGAGTAATTCTTTGCATTCCAAACAGAATGGTGTTATTAACGGAAGAAAGAATTTTTCTTTGTCGAAACTGTGTCCCATACACTCGGAAATAACAACGGACACGTTGCATGACCATCATCATCATCTTCCACTTCTGCCGTCAAGCGTCGTGGGGAGGAATAATTTGCGTTCCAGCGCCCGGTGGGCGGCACTGGATATTGTCATTCCGTGTGATTGTACAATGTCTTTGATGTCGTCAATCCATTTTCTTCTTGGACGTCCTCTTGGTCTCGTCGCAGATGATCTTTGATGTAAGGCCAGTGATGGTAGTTGCTGATGTTGCATTCTAACGACATGGCCAAACCACTTGATCTTCTGTCTTTCAATAAATGTGGCACAAGGTGTTGATCCCACTGTCTGTCTGATAACAGCATTTCTTACTCGGTCTCGGATTGTTAAGTTGGCAGCTCTCCTCAGGCATCTCATCTCGCAGGTGTTGATTTTGCGAAAGTGTGATTTTGGATAAAGTCCAAGTTTGAGATTGGTAGCATTGGGTTGGTGTGAATATGCTGTTTATTATCTGTCGTTTTGCGGACATGGGTATGTTTGGATGCTTCAGTAAGGGTGATAATTGACATGTAAGTGCACTAGCTTTTTTACATCTGATTTCGATTTCTCTGTCCAATCTGCCATCTTCTGTGATCATACTTACAAGATATTTGAATTCTTTAACTTGTTTCATATCTGTATACTTAGTGGATCTGCTAACTCGCATTACTTCGGTTTTAAGTGTGTTTATACTCTTATTGTATCTGCTGCAGGTTGAACTCAGATTTTGTAGTCTGCCCTCATCACTGTAAAACAGGCACTGATCGTCCGCAAATAGAAGTTCATTTATTCCCTGTGGATCAGTTGTTTCATGAATACTTTATTGGTACTTTCCAGCTTCTCCAAAAACAGCGTTAGACCATAGCAGTAACTATTGTAACTAATATAGTGAATTTTTCAGCACATTTGTTGATGACGTCATGTAGTTCTGTTTCTAAATGTTAACCTACATACAAAGTGTTGTGAGACTTTACAAACACCATGTACATCTTGGTTCATTGGACTGATTTTTCCGTGTGGATTAGCTTTCCCTATTACCAGTGTCCCTCGCCATCAGGCGGAACCCACTCCGATTTCATAAGTACTTGTAATGTAATTCAAAGACGAGCAGTCAACATTTTAATCCAATCTGACCGGTGAGAGGGATCAGAACCCGAGACCTCGGCATCAGCATACCGGAAGTGTAAGAGTAAGGGCTGGTACCCCTTCGGCCACGCTGACCTCGGACAAATGAAATTTAAAAAAGACGTTGCAGTCAACCCCCGTATTTTTTTATATTTTTTGTGTTTGTTTGCTGTTGCGATCTCTTGGCAAGTTTACGTTCAGTAGTTTGCCATTGCTTTCTGAACGACCGGCACCCATACCAATTCAAAAAAAACCAACGCAACGCGGTCTGCTGCCAAATCGCACGCAGCTGTGTTTCGAACGCGGGTATACGGGATCACGAACAGCATCTGTAACTCCTTCGCAACAGGAAATGAAATAGAGGAAGAACTAAAACACGTGGAGGAGAGATTTAAAGACACGATGTCTAATACTGGGAGGATATTGACGGAGCTGCATGAGGTAGCAACACGGCATGTGTGCGCGAAGAACATTAGCGGAGCTGCATGGGTAGCAACACGGCTTGGGGAGAGAGAATATGAAGGAGCTGCATGAGGTAGCAACACGGCTTGGAAGATAATGAAGGAGCTGCATGAGGGTAGCAACACGGCTTGGGGGAGGGAGGATATTGGCGAGCTGCATGAGGTACAGCAACACGGCTTGGGAGATAATGACGGAGCTGTAAGGGGTAGCAACACGGCTCTGTATTGACGGAGCTGTGTGAGGGTAGGCAACACGGCTTGGGAGGGGGGGTGTGAGGGAGGATATTGGCGGAGCTGTATGAGGTAGCAACACGCTTTGTGAGAGAGGATACTGACGGAACTGCATGGGGAGCAATACGGCTTGGAAGGGGGGATATTGACGGAGCTGCATGGGGTAGCAACACGGCTTAGGAGGGATTTGGTTGAGGGCTTAGGTTCCCATGAGGAAGAATAACCGTCAGAAGATGAGGTAATAACCGGAGAGCATGCAACTGTTACGGCGCTGCTTGCATATCGATACCCCGATGTGCCGGGGACAAGCAACATATAGAGAAACACGTCGCTTCACTTGTCAGATGATTCCTCGTTATGTGTGTAGATAATCACCACACTCGTCTATGAAGTAAATAAAACTAAAAATCGGATAAAAACGTATAACCATTAGCAGGACGAGATCGTACACTTAGTTGCAGTTGTACTACGAATACAAATTAGCGGTAAAGCTGTGGACATGTGAACAAAATAAAATAACGCAGTCATGCAGCTTTACAGAATACAATTAGGGAAAACACAGGGCGTTGCGGCGACTAGTCTTCATGGGCAAACAAACATGCCTTAATGTATGTAGTCACTGGAGAGTCTTCTCGGTGATTATATGTTGTGTTTTGTGTATGGAAAGAATGAAGCCATCAACACAGCTCGAGCCACGGGGACTCCTCAACTGGAGGGAATGAAATCATCAACATAGCTCGAGCCACGGGGACTCCTCAACTGGAGGGAATGAAATCATCAACATAGCTCGAGCCACGGAGACTCCTCAACTGGAGGGAATGAAATCATCAACATAGCTCGAGCCACGGGGACTCCTCAACTGGAGGGAAATGAAATCATCAACATAGCTCGAGCCACGGGGACTCCTCAACTGGAGGGAATGAAATCATCAACATAGCTCGAGCCACGGAGACTCCTCAACTGGAGAGAATGAAATCATCAACATAGCTCGAGCCACGGGGACTCCTCAACTGGAGAGAATGAAATCATCAACATAGCTCGAGCCACGGAGACTCCTCAACTGGAGAGAATGAAATCATCAACATAGCTCGAGCCACGGGGACTCCTCAACTGGAGGGAATGAAATCAGCAACACAGCTCGAGCCACGGAGACTCCTCAACTGGAGGGAATGAAATCATCAACATAGCTCGAGCCACGGGGACTCCTCAACTGGAGAGAATGAAATCATCAACACACCATGTACAGGCCTGATTGTCTGTCCTGCCAGTCAACACACCATGTACAGGCCTGATTGTCTGTCCTGCCAGTCAACACACCATGTACAGGCCTGATTGTCTGTCCTGCCAGTCAACACACCATGTAGAGGCCTGATTGTCTGTCCTGCCAGTCAACACACCATGTACAGGCCTGATTGTCTGTCCTGCCAGTCAACACACCATGTACAGGCCTGATTGTCTGTCCTGCCAGTCAACACACCATGTACAGGCCTGATTGTCTGTCCTGCCAGTCAACACACCATGTACAGGCCTGATTGTCTGTCCTGCCAGTCAACACACCATGTACAGGCCTGATTGTCTGTCCTGCCAGTCAACACACCATGTAGAGGCCTGATTGTCTGTCCTGCCAGTCAACACCACCATGTACAGGCCTGATTGTCTGTCCTGCCAGTCAAACACACCATGTACAGGCCTGATTGTCTGTCCTGCCAGTCAACACACCAGTACAGGCCTGATTGTCTGTCCTGCCAGTCAACACACCATGTACAGGCCTGATTGTCTGTCCTGCCAGTCAACACACCATGTAGAGGCCTGATTGTCTGTCCTGCCAGTCAACACCCATGTAGAGGGCCGATTGTCTGTCCTGCCAGTCAACACACCATGTACAGGCCTGATTGTCCGTCTGCCAGTCAACACACCATGTACAGGCCTGATTGTCTGTCCTGCCAGTCAACACACCATGTAGAGGCCTGATTGTCCGTCCTGCCAGTCAACACACCATGTACAGGCCTGATTGTCTGTCCTGCCAGTCAACACACCATGTACAGGCCTGATTGTCTGTCCTGCCAGTCAACACACCATGTACAGGCCTGATTGTCTGTCCTGCCAGTCAACACACCATGTAGAGGCCTGATTGTCTGTCCTGCCAGTCAACACACCATGTAGAGGCCTGATTGTCTGTCCTGCCAGTCAACACACCATGTACAGGCCTTACGTTCACGCCAATAGACGCCGAGATTGCGGTTATTGCACCCATAAAGCCGATCAGTTGTCCGGGGTTTAAATTCAGTGTCGGAGTGTTTGGTTTTTTCCCTCAAGCAGCAGCAGCAGTAGTAGTAGTAGTAGTAGTAGTAGTAGTAGTAGTAGTAGTAGTAGGTAGTAGTAGTAGTAGTAGTAGTAGTAGTGGTAGTAGTAGTAGGCCCAGCACCTTAAGTAGTAGCGGTCACCAAGATGTCGTCACCAGCAGTAACACAAGGAATAAAGTGAAAGTACTCGTAATATTAGTTGTTGCTGTTATTAGCAGCTGCTACTACTACCACCACCACAACCACCATTACAACTAACAGCACAACCACAACCATCATTACAACTAACACCACCACCACAACCACCATTACAACTAACACCACCACCACAACCACCATTACAACTAACACCACCACCACAACCACCATTACAACTAACACCACCACCACAACCACCATTACAACTAACACCACCACCACAACCACCATTACAACTAACAGCACAACCACAACCATCATTACAAACACAACCATCGCCACAGCCACCCCACGACAACCACCATTGCAACTACCACCACAACCATCATTACTACCACCACCACCACAACTACCACCACCAAAACCACCACCACTACTACAACCACGACCACCACTACAACCACCACCACCACTACAGCCAGCATCACAAACACTAGTATTCATTATTCATTGTGTGAAAAAGAATCTCCACATTCTAGAACTGCCGCGACGGATAGTGTAAACGCTACCGTGTAGATTACCTCGCATCCCTTATCTATTTCCATTTGTAGCTTCTCCCAAAAACCCAAGGGAACAAACACGGTACTTGTTCTGCTCCGTCCACCTTTATCTTCTCAGACCTCGGAGCCTCCTCACGTTTCCTGACATGGCTCGAGTGAAGTCAGGCTGGCTCTGACACATCATCATCAATTGTTGTCAAGCCTTGAGGTCAGTGAACGCATGAGAAGTAAGTCTACAAGTATTGTTGGACACTCATAGAAGTAGATGTCGCTCTTCGGCAACTCTTACAAACTTCCGGTATGACGACGAGGTCGCGGGATCGTTTCCTACATGTGTCAGTTTGAATTTCAACGCTGATTTCTCGTTCAAAAAGCAATGGCAACCCACGAAACGTAAACATTGCCCAGTAAATCAAGTTGGGGCTCACATTGATCTCAACATGCTGCTAGAACGTGTGATGTTGTCAAGAGATTAGTCCTGGGCTGATCGTGTTTCCTTCAGGTTTTGCTAATCCAGTTTATAGACTTCACTGTTATCCTCTTCTTCATTCGTTAGCTTGCGATTCGTCTATATCTGCAATGTGCTTTCTTGTATGAAATTTGTTTGTATCTGCGATGTGTTCTCTTGTATGAAATGTGTCTGTATCTACAATGTGATATCTTGTATGATTGGCTCAATTGTGCAGCAATAGTGCCCTCCCAGACGCGATATCCAGGTCTATCCCAGCCAAATCTCTTAAGTTAAGTTGCTGTCACACGTACCTGCCGCATATGTCGCCCTTGCGATATATGTGGTAGGTGTTTTATGTTGCATATCCCTTACAGGACATTGCAGTCAACACCAGCATTTTTCAGCTGCTGTTGATGTACTAGGCAAGTTTTACGTTTAGTAGTTTGCCATTGCTTTCTGAACGACCGGCTCACATACCCCCTAAGTTACCAGCGCGGTGTGATCCACTGCCGATTCTCGCGAAGTTGTTTTCCGAAGTGGATACAAGGGATTACGAACAACGTCGTTAACCCCTTGGCCAGGTAGGCTACATTCTTGCTATTCCTTGCTTCCCCTAATCCCACAGTAACACACGGACAAAACAGTTGCTCTAAGCTAAGCTAAGCTACGGTAAGTTAAGTTAAGGTAATGGGTGGGTGGGTGAGTGGGTGGGTGGGTGAGTGAGTGAGTGAGTGAGTGAGTGAGTGAGTGAGTGAGTGAGTGAGTGAGTGAGTGAGTGAGTGAGTGAGTGAGTGAGTGAACGAACGAACGAACAGACTTTATTTTCAAAGGGTAACAAATTGGGCACGCAGGCCCGTCTTACATTCGGCCCTTCCAATCACTCATCTTTCTTTCATGAACAGTGCATAGGAAAAAAACATTGTCACATGAATTTTGTAAACATAAACAATGCATATGACTATGTTATAGACACATCCACCACCCACCCACCATCCCCCATTCACTCCAACTCCCCCACCCAACCACACACACATACAATACATTCCCCACCCATCCACCACATCCTATACATCTCCCCACCCACACACACCTCTCATCCACCACACATCCCATCCACCCACACCCCAAGCACACATACATTCAATAACCCACACATCCCCCACCTACACACATCTCCCCACCCACTCACATATCCTTTACCCGTCCCATTTCCCACCAACAATCACTCACCCAATATCCTCCTCCACCACACACCTCCAACCACCCAACCAAACACACATTCCTCAGCCACACACAATCTCCCCGTCAACTCACATATTCCGCACCTACCCACACACAATTCCGCACTCACCCACATAATCTCCCATCTCCCCCAGCCCACTCACTTATCCCGAGCCCACACCTACAAACATCCCCCACCATCTCCTAACCTGCACACACTCACCCACCCACATATCCTCTACCCACCTACACATCCTCTACCCACCTATCCCCCAACCAAACATCCCTTAACCACACACCCTTACTCATATACAATCACCCACCCACACATCCTCTACCCAACCACACATCCTCCACCCAACCACACATCCTCCATCCACCCATTCCCCCAGCCACACATCCCTTAATCACACACCCTTACCCATATACACACACATCCCCGTGAGTGAGTGAGTGAGTGAGTGAGTGAGTGAGTGAGTGAGTGAGTGAGTGAGTGAGTGAGTGAGTGAGTGAAGTGTAGTGTAGTGTAGTGTAGTGTAGTTTGGTCGGTCGGTCGGTCGGTCGGTCGGTCGGTCGGTCGGTCGGTTGGTTGGTTGGTTAGCCAGCCAGCCAGTCAGTCAGTCAGTCAGTCAGTCAGTCAGTCAGTCAGTCGTGGTTCCAACTTCACGGCAACTGGTCGTCCCCATTATGCTCCGTTCCTGTGCCAGTGAATATCACACAAAATGCTCCTCATTGCCCCATGTGAAAAGTGGAACAGACAGAAGTCTCGACAACCAACAGCCCGCACAGGTACACTGTGCACAATGTTGCTGTCAGAAACCAACACAAAAGTCATCCACGAAAAACACAGTTCATCGTCAATGGAATCGGCAGTCACCAGAAAGAATTCATTCAGAAACACCTCTAGTCTCTACTTCTTTCCCATACTTATATGAGCGTCAAATAATATAAAATGTTACTTGCATATCCTTTACAGGACGTCTTAGTCAACCCCAACATTTTTGGTTGTTTGTGATTTCTTCGCAAGTTTACATTCAGCAGTTTGCCATTGCTTTCTGGACGGCCGGCACTCATACCATTTATCTAAACATCAACGCAAGGCGGTCTGCTTCCAAATCGCCCGCAGCTGTGTTTCGAACTACGTCCGTAACCCTTTCGACTCCTCATCCTCGCTAGATGATCAAAGTAATAGTTGAATAAATGAATCGGAAGTGTTTGTTTCTTGCGCTCGTTCGCTCTGAACTTTCCTCACCAACCCACACGCATCTTTCCACCCACTCACGCATATCCCAATCCACTCAAGCTCACCCGCACACACACACATGCTCCACCCACCCACACACCCTCCAACCACACACACATACCCCTCACACACGCACATCCCGCACCAAAAAACACACATATCCCTCACCCACACCACACGATCGTGTAATGAAACACATTGAATCCAGAAAGTGTAGCCCATACACACTATTTATAGTAGTGATGGACTGGATTTTGCATGTGGGTTAGATTTCCCTATTAACAGTGTCCCTCGCCATCAGGCGAACCCATTCCTACTTCAGAGGTACTTGTAATTAACGTCCCCAAGTCAAGGTCGACAGGTCAACATTTTAGTCCAGCTGTCCGGTGTAGGAGTTGAACGGCTTATCTCGGCATCAGCACACCGGATGTTTAAGAACACGCGTTCTTATCCATTCGGCCATGCGGACCTGCAATCGGAAGTATGATCACGGAAATGAAGAAACAAGACACAGAGCTAATGGAGGACGTTATTCCATGATGCCACGATAGTGTGGTGTCAACTATAAATATTTGTGTTTACTTAAGAATGTCGTGACTAGGTTTCGAGCCGAAAACAGACAACCTCATTGATGTCGGACTCTCACTGGCTATCTGGCGTCACAAAAATGAAACACATTGAATCCAGAAACAAATATATTAATCCATCTGTCAGAAGGATTACAGTAGCTCTGCTGGTAGCAGCATCCTTGGCGGGCCAGATTCCAGTGGCAGGCTGACCCATCACACCTGGAATGCCAAGGTCACAATTGTTGCCTTGCCCCCGATTAGAGCAAATAGCCGCGGGGCTGGAAAGGGAATGTCGGGAATGTGGGGGTCATTGTACCCGATGCAGGGCTGACCCCGGGGTTAGGACAGTTTTGTCTTTTGTTGTCGTTTGATTATCCCTTTCTGGAATCTTTCTTGCTGTCTGCCGTTTAGAGGCATTGACTGTCCTTCACTAACATGTTCGTATAACTGCTGTGATCTCTCTCTCTCTCTCTCTCTCTCTCTCTCTCTCTCTCTCTCTCTCTCTCTCTCTCTCTCTCTCTCTCTCTCTCTCTCTTGTTCTTCTTCTCTCTCTCACTCTCTATATTTCACTCTTTCTCTAGCTTTCTATCTCATAACATGATAATATACATTGTTTATATTTACAACATTCATTTGACAATGTTCATGTTTTTCACTAAGTGAATTTAACATGCACAATGATGAACGAAAGATGAGTGATTGGAAGGGCCGAATGTAAGATGGGTCTGCATGCCCAATTTGTGATCCTTTGAAAATAAAGTTCGTTAGTTCTCACTTTCTTTCTCTTTCCCTCCCTCATCTCTCTCACTCTCTATTGTTCACCCTATCTTTCTCTCTCTCTTACTCTCTACATTTCACGCACACTCTTTCTTTCTCATACTGTATATTTCTCACACACACACACACACACACACACACACACACACACAAATCTTCTGCCAGTCTTTATTCCCATTGAGCACTACCGCATGTCAAATCAAATCAAATTCAATCAACTTTATTTTAAAAGGGTCATAAATTGGGCACGCAGGCCCGTCTTACATTCGGCCCTTCCAATCACTCATCTTTCGTTCATCAATAGTGCATTATACATTCACACAGGAAGAAAAACAAACATTGTCAAATGAATGTTGTAAACATAAACAATGCAAATTACCATGTTATGAGGCACATCTCCCTCCCATCCACCCAAACATCACCCAACACATCCATTTCTGTCTACCATTGATGGTTTCCCAGACCAGGAGTCAGAGGTCGTTTGCACCAGGAGCCGACACGATAGTTACAGACTAGCATGTGTATTTCACTTCCGACAGACTAACAAGGTCCCCAGGTTCCCGCTCAGACGTTGTTGCCTTCACAAGCAAATAGATCACACGTCCCACGATGTCCTGACGCCTCGGTAACAAACTGACTCACACACTCACAAATTCACTCACACATTCATTCACTCACACACATGCATACACACACACACACACACACACACACACACACACACACACACACACAATACAGAACTTACTTTGGTGGGAAAAAAGTGCAAGAACAGATGTGTTGACACCACACGATTATGGCACCACGGAATGACGTGCTTGTGTCTTTATTCCCGTGATCCTATTCGCGATTCATTTACTCAACTATTACTTTGGTCATCTAACGAGGAGGGGGGAAGGAGGAGGAGCAACTGCTGCAGCAGCACCAACCAGCAAGAAGAAGAACAGAGGCATAAAAGAAGAAGATAAGTAGAAGACATAAAGAAAGAAAGAAAGAAAGAAAGAAAGAAAGAAAGAAAGAAAGAAAGAAAGAAAGAAAGGAAGAAAGAAAGAAAGAAACAATCAAACAAACAAACAAACAACACAAACCTAAGAACAAGAGTAACAACAACACAGCAGCAGCACAGCAGCAACAACAACAACACACACAACAAGCAACACAACACACAACAGGAGAAATTAGACCACGAATGTGCACTCAAAAGCAAATGACCCGAGTAAAAACTGCCGGGAGAAGATAAATCTCAGATACAAAGTGTTGTCAGCGACTGCGTTAAAAGCAATACCCGTTTCAAAAACAGTTAAACTTTTACCTAACACGCAATTAATTACCAGAACCACAGCTGACAATGACACGTAGAGATAACATGTTATAGCTCACACTAACAAATCATATTTCCGGCCTGTGACACTAACAGAGTGAACAATAAACAGATCAAAAATATGACCATGAACATCGCAACAACCCACTGATTACAGCCACTTCTGCTGACATAAACAGGGTCTGCCTCTCTTGAATGCTCAATCTCCATTTTTCACGTTTAACATACAATTACCGGCCCCCTGGATCTTATAATTACCATACAGGCCAGACGTATAATTAGCAGCCTCGTTTTAGTTAATATCTGAATACAATTAACCCCGTTAACTGTCTGTATGCGCATGTATGATTGGGACAACTGACTAGCATTGGCGACCATGTGTGTTGTTTCAATCCAAAGGAAATGATAGTTCATGGTAGTCGTCGTTAACATATTTTGAGGCGGGGTCCAAATAACATACAAAATATGAATAGAAGGGTAGAGAACAAGGGAAACACGAAACACGATACAGGTTGCGACCAAAGTCTTCATAAAGGGAAGAGATGGGTATAAAAGAAAGAGAAGGGTATGCAAGGAAGAGACGGGTATAAAGAGAAGAGAAGAGAAAGGGAAGAGGCGGGTATAAGGAAGAGATGGGAATAAAAGGGAATGAATAGAATAAATGGAAGAGAAGAGTATAGATGGAAAAGAACTTAAAGAGATGTTATCACACAGGCATGTTGATAGGAGAGAGGGAGTGAGACAGACAGAGAGAGAAGGAGAGAGAGAGAGAGAGATGAAGTATAGAAATAAAGATGTAGATAGGAGGGGAGAAATAAGGACAGCGGTGAGACGCTGACACTGAGAGGTAAGGGGAAGGGGGAAGAGAGAGAGAGAGAGAGAGAGAGAGAGAGAGAGAGAGAGAGAGAGCGAGAGAGAGAGAGAGAGAGAAAAGAGGTCCGGAGGAGGTACTGAGAGAGACAGACAGAGATTGCAGGGACAGATAGAGATTGGAGGGGTGAGAGAAAGATAACGGAGAGGGGCTGAAACGAAGAGAGAGAGAGAGAGAGAGAGAGAGAGAGAGAGAGAGAGAGGAGAGAGAGAGAGAGAGAGAGAGAGAGAGAGAGAGAATATCTCAGCATTACCTATAAGTGTGAATTATCTCCGCGCAGTAGTTACTCAACCCCATCCATTCTGCCGGAAAACCTAAACCTCGAGTCAGGGCGATGACGAAACTGATCAACACTACAACCTATGCCCTGACCACGCCATTACATGAGTACATTGCCACACCCCAAACTCCTACCCGACTCATTGAGATACGGGTGAGCAACAAAACTACGCCGCGCCAGACATGACCGCCACACCAACGGGCATCGACTTAAGAGGAACTATCGACCGTAGTCTGACCAGTCCACTGTGGAATATTCCCAGGTGTCTGAGTCAGTCGGCGGAGTCATTGTTTGGAGGAGTCATCATATCTGTCGGGACATCGATAAGTAAAAGGAACCCGCGAGGCCATCGGGGTAATGATATAAACTCATTCTAGGGCCATCAACATGTGTTAGCTGTTTATTTGCATACGGGCGCGTGTACATACTACATACAGATAGACAGAAGTACATGCGGGCGTGCGCATGCGTATGTAAATACGTTTACATACTCTGCCTGTCCACACACACACACACACACACACACACACGTGCGCGCGCATGCGGCCACACACACAGAGACGGGCAGACAGACAGACGTGCATGCAAGCAACAGGGCGCGCATCAGCTTATGTAAGACTGTTTATGTTTGCATGCGTGAGTGCGTGCGTGCGTGCGTGTGTGTGTGTGTGGGGGGGGGGGGGTGTTGCAGGCTGGGTTGTACATAGTACATCCGACCTGGATTAAATAACTTGTAGACAATGCCTTCACCAGCCATCATGAATTAAGCGAGCAGAGGTCGACGCGGCTGAGTGGTTTAAAGCGCTTAAACTTTCTGTTCTGGCCGCAAAGTAACGGATTCGTTCCCCTCAGTTGGACTAAAATGTTGACTTCTCGTCCTTGCCTTGGGGACGTAAATTACAAGTACCTTTGAAGCCGGAGTAGGTTCGCCTGATGGCGAGGGACATTGGTAATAGGGAAAGCTAATCCACACGCAAAAATCAGTACAGCGAACTCAAAACTAGCAGTAGCACGTGTGAAGACTAAGTTTGAGATCAAAGCCTGAGAATGCAAACTAAACATACAATGTGAGTGAGTATTTACTTCAAGATACTATACTCTCTCTCTCTCTCTCTCTCTCTCTCTCTCTCTCTCTCTCTCTCTCTCTCTCTCTCTCTCTCTCTCTCTCTCTCTCTCTTTCTTTCTCTCTTCTCACACACACACACACACAGACACACTCTCTCTCTTTCTCTCTCTTTCAATCTAGCGATATCTCTCCCTTCCTCTCTTTTTCTCTCTCCCTATCTCTTTCTCTCTCTCTCTCTCTTTCTCTCTCTTTCAATCTAGCGGTATCTATCCCTTCCTCTCTTTTTCTCTCTCCCTATCTCTCTCTCTCTCTCTCTCTCTCTCTCTCTCACACACACTCTCTTCCAGTCTAGCGATATCTCTACCTCCCTCTCTTTTTCTGTATCCCTATCTCTTTCTCCCTCTTTCTCTCTCTCTAGCGCGTTATTTCCCCCACTCTCTAATGCCCTCTCCCCTCTCTAGTTCATCTCTCTCCCTTCACATCTTTCTCCCCTCATCTCTCTCTTCCTCTCCTCATTATTCTCCCCCTCTCTCCTCATATCTCTCCCTCTCCCTCCATCTCTCTCTCTTCCTCAATATCTTTCTATCATCATCTCTCTCCCTCTCCTCATCTCTCGACATATATCTCTCTCTTTCTCTCTAGCAGTCTCCCCCCTCTGTCTCATCTCTCTCCATCCACATCTTTCTATTCTCAACTCTCTCCCTGACCCTCTCCTCACCTCTCTTCCTCCCCTCCCCCCTCTCTCTCCCCTCATATCCCCCCCCCCCCCCCCCCCCCATCAGTGTCTTCCAGAAACAATCATTTCTTTTGCAAATGAGTCTGCGTGGCTCCGGAATATGAAAGCATTGTTGAATGATCTAGTCACGTGACCAGGGATCTGTCCTAATGTATTATGAACCATCCGGGGATGTCTCTCGATTAACTCCTTCCGTCTGTACACATCAACAATTCATCATTCTCGTCGATTCTTTCCCTCCATATCTAGCTTTCTGTAAACAATGAATGTGTGACCTCATTCTGTTCGTTTGTGTTCTTTCTCATTCCTCCTCCTGTGTTATTGATTACTGCACATTCCCATGCGTTTACGATGCACATATTGTTTCTGTTATTGTCGTTGTTGTCTAAGATTAGTCTCAGAAGTGATGTATGAATGAGCAGAGGGATAAGAAGGACAGAATGGCATTAGGGCATGCGGGCCCAATTCTTAACCCTTTGAAAATAAAAGATTTTCCTTCCTTCGTCTTCTTCTCATTTTTTTTCCTCCCCTCTAGATCCTGTCGCTATTTCTTCTTCTTCTTCTTCTTCTTCTTCTTCTTCTTCTTCTTCTTCCTCTTCTTCTTCTTCTTCTTCTTCTTTTTCTTCTTCTTCTTCTTCTTCACATTCTTCTTCTTCAAATTCTTCTTCTTCAAATTCTTCTTCCTCTTCTTCTTCTTCTTCTTCTTCTTCTTTTTCTTCTTCTTCTTTGTCTACTTCTTCCTCCCCCTCCCCCTCGTACACCTTTACACGTCAACCTGAATATATTTAAAGAAAGCCACTCAGATTGTTGACAACTCAATAGAGTTTTTGTCCTAAAATGGAGCCGGTGTTGATCAAATGATTCTCTGTTTAGTATATATGCTGGACACTCCTGCAGCAAATATTTACCGGTCCACGGTTGCGTTCATCAGTATCTCTTATACTAAGCTTATTAAATCAGCGGCATTTCAGCTATGTAGTGTGGAGACTGAAGACTGCCTGCCTGTCTCATAACATGGTAATATGCATTACTTGTGTTCAAAACATTCATTTAACAATGTATGTTTCCCTATATTAATGTAACACGCACAATGTACGAAAGATGAGTGGTTGGAAGTACCGAATGTAAGACGGGTCTGTGTGACCAATTTGTGACCTTTTCAAAATAATTTTTGTTCGTTCTTTTGTTCCCTGGTCTTTCTTTTACCCAGTTACTATGTGTGCGCATAAAAGGTGTTCGTAATGTAGTTATATATTGGTAATTGCTTGTCCGATACAAGGTGTTGGAGAGTGTCCGTCCATCATCTCATCTTGTTCCTCTTGTGCCTTGCGGTATCGAGGTGTAGCATAAACATCGGGAGAATACCCGTCCATCATCTCATGTTGTTCCTCTTGTGCCTTGCAATGTCTGGGTGAAGCAAAAACAGCGGTAGATGCCACATAGTGGTCACGCGCACCACCCAATAGGAATTAGGAGATTCCCAGTCTAACAATAGAATGACTTGACCACTGGGAACTAAGGCCGACGTAAGCATCGTCAGGACAGCAACAGAGGTCGCTTCGAGAAAGGACATCAAGTCAGCTGTGTGTTTTCCTTTGAGCTCCGTGATAAAAGGATTTGATCGTCTAGGCGGGGCATATTTACTGAAAGAAGAGATCGCCTGTTTGTATGGCATCCATACCATGTCGGACCGGGACATAAATAAATTATAGACGACGAGTTTGCAAAAGTTTGCGATAGTCCTTGAGGGATTGAGCAATTACAGAAAGATATGAACAGCTGGGTTTGTATTAACATGTAACGTCCCGTCCCCGTGTCAGGGGCCCGTTATATTTTACAACCGTGTTATATATATTTCTGAAAAGGAGATTAATCTGAATAAAAAGGATTGTCTCGAATTGCACCAGTCTTTAAGGTGAGCGACTTTGTTACATTTTACTCCAGTTTGAGTTTTAACGCTTTGGCGGTTGAATGACATTGAGACAGTAGAGTGTCCGTTTATGAACTGCATATATCGAGATTCCCATGGACCCTGTTATTGCCTCTGTCCACCGTTTACATGGCCGGCCTCTTCTTCTTGTCCCATTTGGTCTGTACATCATTGCTTGTTGTGGTATATTGTTAGTTATTAACCTAGTTATATGACCGAACCATTGTACATGTTGTTTTCTACTGAAATCTAGCGCTGCTATAACCACCATTCTAGTCCTGATTTCTTCACCTCCGATATTCTCTGCGCTTGTACAGTTAGAACTTGCATCTGCAAGGGGATATTAGTAGGCGCGTTGGTGTAATAGTTAAGTCGGTACACCGACAATTGCAGAGCGGTCGGGCGAGGGTTCTATGCGTGCTCTCGACGTCCGCTACGGAATGGACAGACTTGCCACCTACCTTTCCTTGCACACAAGCCTACAAAATATGATGGTCCAGGCAGTTCACATTCCCACACCAGGTTCCTGCCAGGGGATTTGTGGGGATATTAGTCTCTATTGACTAACAAAGGCTTTTGATAGAGTTAGACAATTCAACATGGTGGATAAGCTTGCCGAACTACAAATTGATGGGAAAGGCATTGGATTGGATGGATTGGCACCTAGCCGTATTGACAGACGATAGTTTGTGCTTTAAAAAGGCATAATAACTTTTACCTATGGCGGTAGCGAATGTGACTGGTAAGGCCAATTCGCGCTGTAAATGTTCGTTGACGGTGGGTGCATGTGAACACGTGGTCATTTCCACCATCATGCACCATCTTACGTCTCACACGCACGGTGTGTGACTTATCTGCAATATTGTTTTCCTTTGTCTTTATTCCATATCTGATGTTTGCCCTCCATGCAACACTTTTAATGGTGACTTGCTCCCAATGTGCATTATCAATGCCTGTATCAATCATGTCCTGCTTACACACATCTTTGTATCGTAGAAGAGGCCGACCCTGAGATCTCTTACCCATCTGTAATTCACCAAACAGGATGTCCTTTGGTATTCTACCATCATCCATCATCCTAAGATGTCCTATCCATATAAGTCTACGAAGACTGAGCATGGAATAAACTGTCACACAACCTGATCTTTCCAATACTTCAATATTTGTGATTTTGTCTTGCCACTTAATACCAAGAATTCTTCGGAGACACCGCATATGAAAGCTGTTTCTTGACGTGAGTAAGTTATCCAGGTTTCACTGCCATAAAGAAGCGTATTAAGTACACAGACTTGATAGACAAGGACTTTTGTCTTGGCAGTAAGCTTCCTGTTCTCTCAGACTCTTTTTCTTAACTTGTTCATTGTTGTTGCTGCCTTTCCAATCCGGATGTTGATTTCCTGATCTAGGGATAATTTGCTATTTACCACTGATCCTAGATATGTAAAATGGGAAAGACATTCCATCCATCCATCATGTGCCATGCCGGTAAGCGTGGGCGGTCATGTTCTGCCATCTCACTCGATCACCAGAGTCGTGGATCAGCTCCGTGTTTCTGTCTCGACCATGCCACAAGGCCAAGCCATCCAGGTACTTGCTTCTAGGTCTTCCCCTTGGTCTGTTCCCCTCGATCTTACCAGTTGTCACCAAGTTCTCCAATCCATTTCTTCTCATAACATGCCCAAAAATTTTTGACTGTCTACGTCTAATTTCTCTAATCAATTTACGATCTTCATTTGTTTCTTGAAGGACTTGTTCATTGGTCTGTCTGGCTGTCCATGGTATTCTTTGCATTTTCCTCAGAAACCACATCTCTACAGCCATCAGATGTTTTTCAGCCTGACTGCTCATTGTCCACGCTTCACATCCATATAAAAGTACAGGTTCAATGTAGCATCTCAACACTCTTTTTCTCGTTTCAATTGACATCTTTTTATTGGTCAATATGTTTTTCATCTTGCTAAAGGCTACTTTTGCCATGGCGATTCTTGTTCTAATCTCTTCAAGGCATCTCCCATCAGATGTTATTACTGTTCCGAGATAATTGTACCTGCTCACTTGTTGAAGAATATTCCCATTTACTTGTATATTACATTGTGGTATTTCGTCCTTCCTAGTGACGACCATAATCTGTGTCTTTTTACAATTTAATTCTAACCCTAGTTGTTCACTGTGTGTAACAATCGCATCTACTAAATTTTGCAGGTCCTGTTCATTGTCTGCAATCAAGACTGTATCATCTGCATATCTAATGTTATTGATGCATCGTCCCCCAATGTTGATTCCTTCCATATCTTCAATATTTCTGAAAATACTTTCACTGTACAGGGAAAACAGATCTGGAGACATTACACATCCCTGTCTCACACCCCTTTTAATAGGCTGATATTGGCTTACTTCATTATCAACTCTTATGGCAGCTTGTTGTTTCCAATATATGTTTTTTACAAGTCTAAGATCTTTTCCATCAATTTGTAGATCTTCAAGCATCCTTATCATGTTGACATGTCTCACTTTATCAAAAGCCTTTGTGTAGTCAATAAAGCAAAGGTGTAGATCTTTGTTTACTTCTATAGAACGTTCGATTATGTTTCTCAGTATATACACAGCATTTACTGTACCCTTGCCTTCCACAAACCCACATTGTTCTTCTCCTATTTCAGGTTGTATTTTCCTCCTAACTCTTTGCATGATAATTCTTAGCAAAATCTTCGTGATGTGACTCATTATACTAATTGTTCGATGTTGATCACATTCCAAGGCTCCTGATTTCTTTGGGATTGCAATAAATACAGAATTACATAACTCCTGAGGTATATTTCCAGTATCATATATTGTATTAAGCAGACTGGTAACTTTATCTATTCCATATTCTTCTAAAGCATTAATCATTTCTGTTGTGACGCTGTCTGAACCGGGGGTCTTGCCGGATTTCATATGGTTAAGCGCATTCTGAACCTCCATCTTTAAAATTGCTGGTCCTTCATTATTATTTTGGACATCATACTGTTCGTCTCTGTTATCGTCATAAAGGTTTTTCACATAATCTGACCATTCATGTAAGATCTGATCGTTTTCCATTATGACTCTTCCATCTTTTGTCTTTAGGCAGCCTGCTGATGTACGTGTTCTTTGATTAGTAAGCTCCTGAATTCTTTTGTGCATTAGTTTCGCATTGTTACTGTTGTGTTGTTTTTCAATTTCTCTGCAATTTTTCTCAAGCCATGTTTCTTTTGCCTCCTTACATAAGGTTCTGACTTTTCTGTGAATTTCTTCATATTTGGCAGGATTATTTTTGTTCTGTCTTCTTGTTTCCATTAGTTGTAAAATTTCTTCAGTCATCCATGTCTTACGGCCCACTTTCTTTACTTTTGGAATAGTTTTTTCTGCTGCGCAACTGATTTAATTCTTCATCGTTTCCCATTGATCATCTACATCTTGAAACAGGATCTCTAGATCAGACAATATATCAAATTTGTTCTTTACTTCTATGTTAAAATTATCTTGTATTTCTTTGTCAGTTTTCAATTTGCACAAGTCATATTTAGGGTTTCCTGCTGTATACTTGACTTTCTTTAACTTTACCCTCAATGTGCCTGCAGAAAGACATTAGACTTATAAAAAACATATATTGGAAACAACAAGCTGCCATAAGGATTGATAATGAAGTGGGACAATATCAGCCAATTAAGAGAGGTGTGAGACAGGGATGTGTAATGTCTCCAGATTTTTTTCCCCCCTATACAGTGAAAATATTTTCAGAAATGTAGAAGATATAAATGGAATCAGCATTGGAGGACGAAACATCAATAACATTAGATATGCAGATGATACAGTATTGATTGCAGACAATGCGCAGGATCTGCAACAATTAGTAGATGCGGTTGTTGTACACAGTGAGCAACTGGGGTTAGAATGAAATTGTAAAAAGACACAGGTTATGGTCGTCACTAGGAAGAACGAAGTACCACAATGTAATATACAAGTAAATGGGAATATTCTTCAAAAAGTGAATCGGTACAATTATCTCGGAATAGTCATAACATCTGATGGGAGATGCCTTGAAGAGATTAGAACAAGAATTTCCATGGCGAAAGTAGCCTTTAGCAAGATGAAAAACATTCTGACCAATAAAAAGATGTCAATTGAAACGAGAAAAAGAGTGTTGAGGAGATACATAGAGCCTGTTCTTTTGTATGGATGTGAAAGCTTGGACAATGAGCAGTCAAGCTGAAAAACATCTGATGGCTGCAGAAATGTGGTTTCTGGGGAAAATGCAAAGAATACCATGGATAGACAGAAAAACCAATGACCAAGTACTACATGAGACAAATGACAATAGTAAATTGATTAGAGAAATTAGACGTAGACAGTCAAAAATTTTTGAACATGTTATGAGAAGAAATGGATTGGAGAACTGGCAAGATCGAAAGGAAGAGACCAAGAGGAAGACCGAGAGGAAAATACCTGGATGGCTTGGCCACATGGCATGGACGAGACAGGAACACTGAGCAGATCCACGACTATGGTGATCGAGTGAAATGGCGAGTCATGACCGTCCACGCTTTCCGGCATGGCACATTATTGATTGACTGATTGTCCCAACAGACCAGTGAGACAATCTTGACAGACCAGTGAGAAAGTCCCAACAAAAGACTAATTATAATGTCCTAACAACAGACCAAAGAGAAAGTCCCAACAAACCAGTGAGAATGTCCCAACAAACCAATGAGAGAGTCCCAACAACAGACCAATGAGAAAGTCCCAACCAAACAGTGAGAAAGTCCCAACCAAGCAGTGAGAGAGTCCCAACCAAGCAGTGAGTGAAAAAGTGCCAATAAATCAGAGGAAGTCCCAACAAACCAGTGAGAAAATCACAAGAAACCAGTGATAAAATCACAAGAAACCAGTGAGAAAGTCCTAACGGCGCCGTGGTTCTTGGAACCGCAGTTATTCATACGCGAATCTCGACACAACACAGCCCGCGTGACTCACACACACACTCACACACACACACACCTCCGGCACAACGGGAGGAGGTATTCTCATATCGATCTGGGCAATGATAGATTGGGGTTACTCATCTATCCAGCTTTGCCTCGGCTTAAGAGGGATGGGAGTTTTCGACAGTCGGCCAGAACAGATACAGCATCTGTGGGGCACTCGTGACGTCCACGAAAATAGCATGGGAAATAAAATCTAACGCACTGATTGGCGCTCAGAGGAGAGGATTTGATAGACGACACGTCTAAAGAATACGGATATTCTACACAATCACTTCCAAATAACAACTACACACTTTTTTTTTTAAAAGGGATCCACTACAGTGCACCATGTTTTATCCCATATGGATACAGACAGACCTGGTGGGACAGGTGGTGAGACAGACAGACACATATCAGACTGATTATGGGACATTTAGCGAGACAAACTGGTGGCGAGATAGACAGATACTAGACAGTCTGAGGGTCGGACAACTGGCGAGACAACAGACAGATATCAGACAGACTTGGCGAGACAACAGACAGATATCAGACAGACTTGGCGAGACAACAGACATATATCAGACAGACTTGACGAGACAACAGACAGATATCAGACAGACTTGACGAGACAACAGACAGATATCAGACAGACTTGGCGAGGCAACAGACAGATATCAGACAGACTTGGCGAGGCAACAGACAGATATCAGACAGGCTTGGCGAGACAACAGACAGATATCAGACAGATTTGGCGAGACAACAGACAGATATCAGACAGACTTGGCGAGACAACAGACAGATATCAGACAGACTTGGCGAGACAACAGACAGATATCAGACAGACTTGGCGAGACAACAGACAGATATCAGACAGACTTGGCGAGACAACAGACAGATATCAGACAGACTCATGGTAGGATAGCAGGCAACATATATATAGCGATAACAGACAAGCTGTTGGTGAGGCGTTTAGAGACACATATAGACAGACAGGCAGGCAGGTAGGCAGACATACAGGCAGGCAGCTTTAAAGGCAGGCAGGCAGGCAGGTGTACAAGCAGACAGGCAGGTAGGTAGGCATACAGACAGGCAAGCAGGTAGGTAGGCATACAGGCAGCCATACAGGCAGGCAGGCGTACACACACGCAGGCTGGTAGGTAGGCATACAGACAGGCAGGTAGGCATACAGACAGGCAGGCAGGCATTCAGACATGCAGGAAAGGGAAGTAGGCATACGGGCAGGCAGGCAGGGAAGCAGGCAGACAGACAGGCATGAAGGCAATAAAACAGACAGGCTGACAGACAGGCAGACAGACAGACAGACATGAAGGCAATAAAACAGTCAGGCTTCAGGCAGGCAGGCGAGCAGGCAGGCGAGCAGGCAGACACGACTGAGGGGTAAGCGTAGTGCTGAAAATATGACAAACTGATTAACCCTGAGAGTGCAGATCCGCATGGCCGAATGGATAAGAACGGTGTTCTTAAACATCCGGTGTGCTGATGCCGAGGTTAGCGGTTCAACCCCTACACCGGACAGCTGGACTAAAATGCTGACCTGTCGTCCTTAACTTGCGGACGTAAATTACAAGTACCTCTGAAGTCGGAGTGGGTTAGCCTGATGGAAAATTCAGTCCATCACTACTATAAAAATAGTATTATGGACTAAGCTTGAGTTCAAAGCGAGCGAGCGCAAACCCAAAAAAAAAAAAAACAGAGTTTTGGAGAGACTGGCAGGCAGACAGACATCTGACAGACTTTTGGTTAAAAGTAAAGGAGAGACAGACATCAGACTAGTTAGGGCGGCACCTACAATTAGAGCAACAGACGGCCATTATACAGACGCCATCGCCTCAGGATGCAGTCAGTGTACGGGATCAACAAGCATTTGGGAAGGTCACAATATTGATTTTACGACGTGCAACCAGTGACCCTAAGGGGTCTCTCTCTCTCTCTCTCTCTCTCTCTCTCTCTCTCTCTCTCTCTCTCTCTCTCTCTCTCTCTCTCTCTCTCTCTCTCATCATCATCATCATCATCATTATCATCGTGTAACATGCAGAAGCTGTTTACACTAACAAATCTGCCAGTGAAGTTTGTGTTAGTTTGACCACAGATGCACAGCCCAAACCTACATCAGTATGGTTAAGAACTGGGTGTGCCACACTGGGTCTTTTTGGTTGTACTAGCACCTTGCCATCTTGACAGACGATAGTTTCAGACATTCAAAACTGTTTTCCCGTAGTGAATTTGAATAACGAAGACTCAATCAACAGATTGCATGCACGATTGCATATTTCGCTGCATCTCGTCAGGTACATACTGCAGAAATCACACAAAATAAACTAAAGGCTTATAAGGACATGTTCGCCTTTACTAATTGTCGAGGATTCGCAGCTGTATGCTAAAACTGGATCTATGTAACACGCAAGGACTCTTTTTTTTTTCCTCTAACTTCCAAGGACAAGGACCCATTGCATAAAACGTTCTACATTTGATAGAGTTAGTTCAAATGAGTTCACTGCACCGTTTCGTCACGTCTTCGGCTTAGTGCATCCGACTTCCAATATCATTTTTATTTCAGGTTCGTTTTGCCTAGCCTCTGATAGTCTCAAGTCTACCCAGATGTCAGCAGGCTTGTGTCTCTTCCCGGGTGACCTGCCCAACAAGCGAGGCTCACTACCGCCATCATAACTCTTGGGGGTTATAAGAACACATCAGCCTCTCAACCACCCCAAGGTGGAGGAACAACACAAGAGCCAGTGTGAGTGATGTTCTCGGAACACCAGAAGCGGCCGAAAGAAAGTCCGGCAATTCTAACAGAAAGCCAGACGCGCTGGCAGGACAAAAGGCAAAGCAAGCACACGGACAAGCAAAGAGACAAACTCATTCAGAAATTTAAAACAATACACGTAGTAATGCAGCTTTACAGAACACAGTTACGGAAAACATCAGATGTTGCGGTGACTAGCCTTCATCAGCAAACAAATACATAAAATACAACATATATAGACACGGGGACGATACTATAGTGCAGTGGTTCTCAACCGGTGGTGAATCCCCCCCCCCCCCCGGGGAGAATTTTAGGGTTTCCGGGGGGGGGGGGGAGATTAAGATTATGTCAAGATCGCGTTAATACAAGAACTGATTACTTGATATCGTTTTTCCCTTCATACTTTACGGTTCTGTACATCTCACCCTTCTAAAATTCAATTTATAAGTAAGTAGGCCCATAATCATGCTTTATGTGGACGTCTAGACTTGTTTTAGTATATACTATTAAATTTAGCTTCCATTATTACGTATACTGTGTAGGGGCGGGGGCGGGATTTTTAGGTAGCAAATACGAAGGGGGGGGGGGGGGAATGACGTTCTGAAAATATGGTGAAGGGGGGCACGGGCCAAATTTTTAGATAGGAAATACGAAAGGGGGGGAGGGGTGGTCACGTTCTGAAAGTATGGTAAAGGAGGGTACGGACCAAAAAAGGTTGAGAACCACTGCTATAGTGACTACTACGGGAGTCTCTGTGGCGAAGTGGTTAAGCCGTTTGGCTCGTGCTCCGAAGGTTGTGGGTTCGATTCCGGGCCGCGTCCTTCGGTTTACGAGTTAAATGTTTCGGAGACTCCTGTGGGTCGTCGCTTAAAGCTACGGAGTTCGTGCTTTGTGCGACGCTTTCCGTGCTGCGGAAAGAGACCGAGCCATATGGGATAAAACCCGGTGCAATGAAGTCGACCCTGTCGACTTTTAAGCGACTTTTTTATAGTGACTACATAAGTTGTTTTTTTTTTTTTCATCTTTTCATTCTTCTCATCCCGGTGATATTCTTGAATGTAGTCACTGTAGTATCTCACCCGTGTTTATATGTTGTGTTTTGTGTTTGCTGATGAAGGCTAGTCGCCGCAACGTCGTATGTTTTCCGTAATTGTGTTCTGTAAAACTGCATTACTTTGTGTTATTTTACATTGTTTATATATCCACAGCTTTGCCGCAGTTCCACTAATTTTATTCACTCAGAAAGCTGAAGTCTGCGGGTACAAACCTACTGAAGTCGTCTGCGGGTACAAGCCTACTGAAGTCGTCTGCGGGTACAAACATTTAGAAAAGTTTAACACGGAAACAATTCACGGCTGTCCGGTACAAGAACAATAAGTACAAAGATACCAAATAATACACACATTCTGGTCACGCACAATGAACATGATGGCGAAATATTTTCTTTCGACACGCTGTGAAATTATAAACAATGAACAGCTGTCAGCTGCAAAACAAACAAACACGTACAGAGTAAACATTTTATAAATTCCGGTCACAAACAATGAACATTAGGACAGTGCACTTTCTATTCGAGCACATCATAGGCGTCTCCACCTCCCTATCTCTGGCACCACGTCATCTACCCAGAATCCTTGGTATGTATATTCTGTAGAACAAAGGTCAACTCGCCGCTTGTAGCTATGTTAAAACTGTTTCTATGTCCTTCTGAACTTGTTTGTGTTGATCGCGTTGGTTCTAGTGGCTTTTCGCGTATCGTATATAAAATACGTTTCTTGTCTGCGATCTCCAAGCATGATATTCTTGATTCATGACTTCATGCCTCATATAGCGTGATTCATACAGTAGTTGAGTCTATGCCGGGTGGTGGGTCTCAGAGGAGAAATAAAATATTATACAATCGCGGGTACTTATTGGCAACAATACAACAGGCACAAGTTTACACCGTATGGAAGACTACCCTGCCCCAAACAGTCAGGGGTCCTCAAGTTTGCTTCATTACCTCTACCCCGTTCAACCTCAAAATAGAAGTTATAATTAGGACTCATCCCAGCCTCAGATTCATAATCCCGTGACCAAATCAGATTTTTAAGAGCATGCATATTTCACATTGTAACATACGCCTGTGAAACCTGGACATTTACTAACCAAGCTGAACAGTGCATATATGCTTTTGAATATAAATGTTATAGACGAGTTCTAAGAATATCTTGGAAACAGACAAGAACAAATGCATTCATACGACAAGAGCTCAATACTGAAGAAAGCTGGCTACTAACGTCCAAAAAACAAAAGAAAATTGAAATATTTTGGTCACTTGAAACGTCATGAAAGTATGGTGAGAGCAGTAGTGGAGGGGTATATGCCCGGGAAGAAAGGAAGAGGAAGGCCGAAGAGAAGATAGGTGCAAGATGTGGCAGATGATCTCAAGATGGGTGTATCAGACGCGGGACATCTTGCTTATGATCGAGAAGTTTCCGGAAGGTTGTTATGGGAGCGAGGTTCTGCAAAAGACGAGGTACTTAATGAATGGATGACCAAAGCAGCCACAGTTCGGAAATTAATTTGAAAGGTATTTATGTCCACAGGAGGTCATGGTTTGAACCCAAGCAGCCATATAAATAAACACTAAATATAGCAATGTTTCGAGAATGTTCCTACTGTCACCTATAGGCTGTATGCAACATGAAACATGAGATATGCAACATGAAACATGAGATATGCAACATGAAACATGAGATATGCAACACACTGGGACATAAATACCAGTCTTACAACAAACACAGACGTCACTGAAATGACATAAAGAAATGGAATGGTATCTCATGAACGCAAGCAGTAGCAATGACAGCAACAAAGAAAACGCATACATTTGTGGACTATTAAAATCGTTGACATTCTTCGTCCAACACAATTGTCTCCAGACATGGCGGATAAAATTAGAGCATGAAAGACAATCATTCTTGGTGGCCACGTGATAACGCGCAACACAAGATCCAGTAGAATTGGATATGAGATATTATACTGCATGCTGGGATAACCACTGTGTGTCGGGATTAAGTATGTGGAAGTGTGTGTTTACACATGTGTTGTTTGTGTGTCTTTCTGTGCTGTATGTAGAGCGTATTATTATATTATTATTATTATTATTATTATTATTATTATTATTATTATTATTATATTATTATTATTATTATTATTACAAAAAGAGAATGGGCGTGAGAGGTTAAGAATAGGTAGTGAGAAATATTACGAAGAAGAAGATGCAGAATAATGTAGAGGAGGAGGAGAAGAAGAAGAATAAGGAGAAGGACGAGGAGAAGGAGAAGGACGAGGAGAAGGAGAAGGACGAGGAGAAGGAGAAGGGCAAGGGGGACGAGAAAGAGGAGGACGAGGAGGCGAAGGGGTCTAAACTACTAGAGGTTGGTACAGCATTTAGACGGCAGGCAGTTGCCGGTGACAACAGGCGGTGATGCATGAAAAGGCAGGCGGGTGTGGCCTTCGCCAGAAAAGATTTCATCCAGTAAGTGGTTAGGAGGCGGACTTGGAGATGACACGGCTGGCGGACGAGGGTCGAGCAGAAAGTTGAAGCCCAGCACTTAGCACGATATGAGTGACATGAACAGAGAGAACTCTTCCAGCAGAGTAGACGAGTCCATTAACACGCTTCTTCTCTAGTCATAAACAGTTACAACACACACAAAACCCACCAAGTAACTGCCATTGTTCCTCGGAACAACTACGACATTCACGGCCATAAAATGCATTATGCACCGGGTACGTTTTAACTACTGTCTGATAATGTACATAAAGCTCTAGGGGCGTGATTTACATACACTAGGGCGCAGTTTATATAGTCTCGTGTCCCTAACTCACAACATTGTCAGCTACAAGTTTAGTGCGCTTCGTTAATATTGGCAGGTTTCCCATTTAGTCGAGCCCATATATTGACCAATTGCAACAAGAAAAAGAGGTAAAGTGTGGATTTGTCTCTGTCGGTGGCAAAAAGAAAACCTTAACCTACACAGTTCGCGGTGACTGCACCAGCCAGGCGGTCTTAATTCCTCAGACTCAAGAACCCCTGCCCTGGTGCTTGTCCATCAAGAATGATGATAACCATTCATTTAATCCAATAGGGTTGAAAAGTTTGGAGCAAGGTACTAAAGGCAGCAATAACAGTTTTGGCACCACTGGGCCAGTTCCATGGCAGTATAGGTTAGACAGATACATCTGCCACACCTGGGGGGTTAACCTGGAACTCTTGGTAGGCAATCACACTAACCACTATACCTCCGCGGCTCATGGTGCCCATATAATCACCATCATGTGCCCCACAATGTAGCGTAGCCAATAACAGTAAGTAATCACGCGATCGTTTCCTAGAGTTTTCTGGACATCACCTGGAAGGAAGGGGAGTGAAGCAGTGATCTTGTAGGATCTTGAATTGGAGCCTACCTTATATAATTATGAAAGCCTGAAATACACCTTACAAGCGAGGCAGTACCTGCCTGGGAATTTCCACTGTTATTGAGGTCACAGCTATAAAATTGAAACCATCCAGGCAGAGTGTACCCGTCGCTGATGCACCTGGGTATAGTGTACCCGTCGCTGATGCACCTGGGTATAGTGTACCCGTCGCTGATGCACCTGGGTATAGTGTACCCGTCGCTGATGCACCTGGGTATAGTGTACCCGTCGCTGATGCACCTAGGTATAGTATATCCATTGCTGATGTACCTAGGTATAGTATATCCATAGCTGATGCACCTAGGTATAGTATATCCATTGCTGATGCACCTAGGTATAGTATATCCATAGCTGATGCACCTAGGTATAGTATATCCATTGCTGATGCACCTAGGTATAGTATATCCATTGCTGATGCACCTAGGTATAGTATATCCATAGCTGATGCACCTAGGTATAGTATATCCATAGCTGATGCACCTAGGTATAGTATACCCATAGCTGATGCACCAAAGTATGGTATACCCATAGCTGGTGCACCTAGGTATAGTATATCCATAGCTGATGCACCTAGGTATAGTATATCCATAGCTGATGTACCTAGGGATGGTATACCCATAGCTGGTGCACCTAGGTATAGTATATCCATAGCTAATTTACCAAGGTATGATGTACCCGTCGCTGATGTACCAGGCATGCTACGACGTTACCATACCCCGCACTTCTTCCGCTTGGACAGAACACGCAGTTAGAAAACAGGACTGTTACTCGTTAGTCACTTTTCCAATTTCACGCAAAGGGTCTCCCCATAATGACCCGTTCCTGTACCAGTGAATATCACACAAAATGCTCCCCGCTGTCCCGCGTGTAAAGTGGAATAGACAGCAGTACCGATAAACCAACAGCAAGCACAGGCATACTATGAATACGCATAAGGCGGTTGTCAGAATGCCAACACAATAGTCAGCCACGAAAATTACAATTCATCGTCAATGGAAGCGGCAGTCATTAGACAACCAACAATTGCACACACATTGCACATCTCATCTCATCTCATCATGTTCCTCTTGTACCTTGCTGTGTTGAGGTGAAGTATAAACAGCGTGAGAGTACCCGATTATCGGCTTAATGTATCAATATTCCCATGGACTCTGCTATTCCCTCCGTCTAACGTTTACGTGGTCGGCCTCTTCCTCCCTTTGGTCTGTACATCATTGCTTGTTGTGATATACTGTTAGTTGGTAACCTACTTGCATGGCCAAACCATTTTACTTGCTGCCTTCTAGCTGCAATAACCCCCACTTTAGTCCCGATTTCTTCATTTCTGATTTTGTCTCTTCTCTTGATACATTGAGTATTGTTCTGAGGAATCTCACTTTTGGTTTTGTGATTTTTATTTTCTCTTTTTCTGTCATTGTCCAGGTTTGGCATTGGTAGCATAATGTATAATGCAAAACCGGATAGTTAAGTAACCGGCGTCCGCCATTTATCTGAACATTCAGTTCACAATATAAACCACCGCGGACAGATGTAAAAAGATTCCACATGAAACCCACAGCTCACTTAACACAGTAGCTGGGCGACAGAACCTTCGATGGTATAACTAGAAACTCCCTTGTTTGTACCCCACAGGATAACAAAAACAATGGGGAAATTAAAACAAACCGAGAAGAAAACTAAAGACTGAGATAAATAATATAGCGAGGACATGGGTGGAGCTGTCAGATATAGGAGGAGGTTGCGGGCCTATGTCCATAATGAGGGAGGAAGGAGGAGTAAAGGGAGAATGTGGTACTTTCGGTAAAGTCTGCCTGCAGAACTGATATGAAGTAACAAATTCACATTAAGTGAATTAAGAGCATACTGAGCTCGTGCGCAATACTTGTAAAATATCAGAAAAAACGGAACATCTACGTGATAGAAATTGGGTAAAAGCTCAGCAAATGATACCCATAGCTGCGCGTTAGCGAGGCTGATAGAGAACTGCGCAGATCGCGTCGTCGGCGCGGGTTCGATGACTGTGCCAGTCTCCTGATTTGAGGGAAAAGAAAACCCTAACCTGCACAGTTCGCGGCGACTGCACTAGCTAGGTAAACTTAATTCCTCAGGCTCAAAGACCCCCCTTCCATACACCGCAAGGTACTATATTGGCAGTAAATGACAGTGAGTTTAACAGATTGGCCACGTAAACCTGCATGCATTCAAGCGTACAAAATGCGACGGCTCTATCATACCACAGGCTCACAACGGCAACTGCTTCAGGATGAAAACAAAACAAAACCTACATCCGACCTGTTGATGGATATGTGGTATTATCTGACATAAGTATGTCATCACGAAGCCACGTGTCATTGTTGTGTTTTTCATTGTGGTGATTCACTGAACAAACCCAGTTGTTGTACAGCGTTGAACATATTCGGCGTCCACTCACACAACTGTGGTACATTTTACCCCCGTCACTTTACCATTCAAGGTGCGAATTACCTTTCTATGGCACGCTATCCGTTGCATGCGTCATCGCTGGCGGCTGTTTTCCGGCGTCTATACTTCTCTATGGCGTCATTCTATGAGCCACTGTGAGTCGCGGGTACAAGACCTGTTATTTTATTTCAAAAGCCCATTACTTAAATAATAATCTGACACAAAAAGGGTACTCCGTGGCGAAGTGGTAAGCTGTTTGCCTCGCGCTACGAACGTTGTGGGGGTCGCTTCGGATTATGTCATTCGGCTTTCGAATGTAATTCTTTCTGAGACCGAAGTCTTCGCTGGGGGTATGGAGTTTGTGCTCCGTCAGACGCTTTCGAGAGCCGTTCTGTAGACAGAAGGCTGAGTCATTTGATTGAGTCCGGTGCAAATAAGTCGAACAAACACTAGCATAGATGTCGATGGTAGTAAATAATGACTTAATAGAACTGGCAGCTTTAAAGACAGTCTCCGGATCTCCGGTATCGTGTCGTGGTGTTAGTGACAGTCACCCTCTGGCACCTTGTCGTCTTGACAAATGATAGTTTGTCACATCGAGCTTCAAAAAAGACAACTACAACCCATGGCAGTTAAGTCCGGGGGATGGAATCGTACCTCTCCATGTCACAAATCATGGGATGAATTGGAAAGACCGTGTGTTGCCCATGTAGCATGATGCCTCTCTCGACCTGCCTAGTTTAGTCCTGAAGAAAGGTAACACCAATACGTCTGGAGTAAGATAAGCTGCCAAAGCTGCCGGATCAGCAAAGGAATGCTCTAACTGCCCGCCTGTAGAAGCTTCGATTCTATACCAGTTGTTGACCAAGACTTTGAGTCCGGTCTTCCCTGCCATGACATTTGGTATTTAGATTGCATTTCCTCGCACTATGATAAGTAAGGCGTGTACCCTCCCAATTGCGCTGCCCCACTCTAAGCCATTGGCACAATGTGGGGTGTCGCGTTTGGGAAGCGCCGCCCAACATTCGGCACTAACAGAAAGCAGGTAGTACCGTCTACTGCCATACGGTAGCTCAGTCAAATCTGACTAAGACCCAACATTCGGCGCTAACAGAAAGAAGGTAGTACCGTCTACTGCCATACGGTAGCTCAGTCAAATCTGACTAAGACCCAACATTCGGCGCTAACAGAAAGCAGGTAGTACCGTCTACTGTCATACGGTAGCTCAATATGAATGCCCAATCTCCCTGTATGAATACCCAACAATCAATCACAGGAGTTATTTACAAACATCTAACAACAGAACACCTCAGGGATATTATTCAAAACGCTGACAAACCTGTCTCTAGCCATTCCAATTCTTCTGATCACAACAGAGTGGACGATGTATGGGTCACAGCAATGAACCCATTTTCTCTAATAGGTTAATTAGGTTTAAAATTGAAAGCCAGTTAATCAACGCTATGGGCTGCAACCATCCCACGGGAATCAATACTTGTAGATGCCACTGTATAACTCTGCTGATTCCCCTCTATATTCCCGTATCCAGAACTGTTTGCACACCTTTGACCCCACATTTTCTTACGTTTCACCTTTCACAACTGAAATTCTGCGCAGCCTTCCAAGCAACGAAGGATATGTGTTTTAACGTTTTTAAATGTTCTAATTTTGTATTTTTCTTTAGATCTGTTTGTGTTGTTGCTGATGAAGAAAAGCATAATCGAAACGTCTTTCGTTGTGTCGTAGTATACTTTTTATTTTATTATTGTTTAGATTTTCACCCTATGATTTATGTTTACCGTAATGGAGTTTGTTGTAAGGTGTGTAAATTGTGTCTGTGTTTAATATCTCTCACTTTATAGCAGGAGTTACACACACCTGTGTTAATTTCATATTACAAACATCTGTGTGCTAATCAAGTGCCCTGTGATTTATTCAGAGTTAATCACTGTAATCTTACCGCCCCCTAACCAACAACTAGATTCCTCTGGACGTCCAACCTAATTCCTCAAATGATCGTATCCCCTGTCTCAACTCTGACTCGCTCACTGGTTTAACTGCCCAGCTCAAGTTCACCGCACTCTCTGTTAAAGTGGTGTCTTTAACTCATCGCTGCCGACACACTCCGGCCCATGAGGTGCTCGTACACTTGAGTCTCATGAAGATAATTGCAGACGACACGCCTCGGTCTTGAGATGTCAATTAAGAAGCTTTAAAACAACGAAAAGCTACACGCTTCCAGCGATGTTCAACTTGTGAGTCATGGTTCCCTGGGGGAGGGGAAGAGGAGAGAGAGAGAGAGAGAGAGAGAGAGAGAGAGAGAGAGAGAGAGAGAGAGAGAGAGAGAGAGAGAGAGAGAGAGAGAGAGAGAGAGAGATCATCGACAGTTTGGGTCGTCGTGGGTGGGAGAGAAGCGTATGTGTGTGTGTGTGTGTTTGTTTTTTTTAAACTATGCAAGTGTAGCTGTTAAGTAAAACTACCGAAGGTTGCTCGTTTGGTAAACTACGAAACTTCTTGATGTGATCTCGTTTGGAACATTAACAATTCATTAGTCTGCTCTCGTTTGGCAAACTATAAGCTACTTGATATGTGCTCGTTTGGTAAATTAATAGTTACTTGATATGTGCTCGTTGGTAGTCAATCTTGACAGTTGAAGAAGAATTACATTAAACAATAACATTTTCCAAAATGTATTTCCAAAACACTCCTGTTCAAAATAAATTTATACTACCCGTGTTTCACAAGGCAAAAGAAATATTGGAAGACCTAAAAGCACAAGGAGAAGAGAAGTAGAAACATACATACATAATATGGGTAGCCATGGTCGGAGTGCATGGGATAGCTAATGATTCAGACGAATGAAGAAGAATGAAGAAGAAGAAGAAGACGAAGAAGAAGAAGAAGAAGAAGAAGAAGAAGAAGAAGAAGAAGAAGAAGAAGAAGAAGAAGAAGAAGAAGAAGAAGAAGAAGAAGAAGATGGTCAGTGAAGACACAGACTCAGACAGTATGAAATCCGCTGACTTGCTCAATGAAAGGTAAAGAAATGATGGAGAAACACGATGAAAGTTCGCCCATGCGCAAGGGCGGAGGAAGGACACTAGAAAGTAAATATTCCATGACGCAAACACTGAGCCAGTTTTCCTCGGCTTAAGAGCGCTCCAGTGAATTCAATATTGGGAAAGGTAATATATCGTTTATACAGCCGTAGGCATGTTGAGTGTTTGACAATCACATGTACCATTTCCCAGCAAAGGTTGAGGGCAAGCGTGTACAAGAAATACAACGGTTTAAACGGTGAAATTACCACAACAGATGAACTAGAAAGGGGACGTTCCATTTTTGACGAGACAGGATATATTGCACCTGGATGTGTGTATATATATCACAGCGGAAACTTATCGGATCTGACCTGAGAGTCTCGGCATTGTGCGTTGACCAGTTCTCTTCCACAAAATATCTGGCAGATGTTAATCCGTATTGACGCTAAGCGATTCGGGTTCATGGCTATTCCCACTGGAAAAAAGTTTTCCATTTATCACTTGTCTTTCTCCTGTTGCGGTCAGTTGTTCGCTTTGGGTAGTAGATGTACACTACTAGCTGTAAAGTAGTCTTTTTCTTCTTCCTTCTTCTTTTCATACTTCTTTTCCTTCTTCTTCTTTCCCACTTCTTTCTTGTTCTTATTCTTTTTTCCTTCTTTTTCTTCTTCTTTTTCTCTTCCTCCTCCTCCCATCCTGTATGTTTCTCTAATCGAGAGCTCAATGTAGCTGGCAAATAGCTCTGTATGCTGTCTGTCTGAATATCTGTCTCTGTGAATGTCTGTCTGTCTGAGTATCTGTCTCTGTGAATGCTAGTTCTGTCTGAATATCTACCTCTGTAAATGTCTGTCTCTGAATATCTGTCTCTGTAAGTGTCTGTCTCTGTCTGAATATCTGTCTCTGTGAGTGTCTGTCTGTATCTTGAAGTCAGAGGTGCCAGGCCGGGGAGAACATCAATAACCATCAAACTGGTTATCCTCGCTGCTTCGGAGGTCAAATGACACTTTAATGTAACTGTTATCTGGGCGTCTGTGCGAGAGAGAGAGAGAGAGAGAGAGAGAGAGAGAGAGAGAGAGAGAGAGAGAGAGAGGGAGGGAGGGAGAAAGGGTGATGGCGAGAAAACAAGAAAACGGAAAGAAAGAAAGAAAGAAAGAAAGAAAGAAAGAAAGAAAGAAAGAAAGAAAGAAAGAAAGAAAGAAAGAAAGAAAGAAAGAAAGAAAGAAAGAAAGAAAGAAAGAAAGAAAGAAAGAAAGAAAGAAAGAAAGAAAGAAAGAAAGGTGAGACAAGCATAGAACATGTGCACAATTAACACCAAACAAGCACACATTGACGACCGCTGGAACAGCAACAACAAAATGTCTGGTCAATGGGAAAGGAGGCTGGCGATGTCTGACAGGCGGGTCACGATGTCTCCGGCAACAGATAGCACACCATCGATGAACGCAAGCCACATTAGTCCATTGTACATGGGACGTCGTGGTAAAAGCGGCAACAGCAACAGCAGCAGTAGTAGCAGCAGCAGCAGCAGTAGTAGCAGCAGCAGTAGTAGCAGCAGTAGTAGCAGCAGTAGCAGCAGCAGCAGTAGTAGTAGTATTAGTAGCAGTAGTTGTAGTAGTAGCAGTAGTAGTAGTAGTAGTAGTAGTAGTAGTAGTAGTAGTAGTAGCAGCAGCAGTAGCAGCAGCAGTAGCAGCAGCAGCAGCAGCAGCAGTAGTAGTAGTAGTAGTAGTAGTAGTAGTAGTAGTAGTAGTAGTAGTAGTAGTAGTAGTAGTAGTAGTAGTAGCAGCAGCAAAACCAGCTGCAGTAGTAGAAGTTGTAGCAGCAGCAGCAGCAGTAGTAGTAGTAGTAGTAGTAGTAGTAGCAGCAGCAGCAGCAGCAGCAGCAGCAGCAGCAGCAGCAGCAGCAGCAGCAGCAGCAGCAGTAGTAGTAGTAGTAGTAGTAGTAGTAGTAGTAGTAGTAGTAGTAGGAAGAAGAAGAAGAAGAAGAAGAAGCAGAAGAAGAAGAAGAAGAAGAAGAAGAAGAAGAAGAACAAGAAGAAGAAGAAGAGGCGGAGGACGAAGTTCTCTGATATTCTCGCTTTTAGTAGTAGTAGTAGTAGTAGTAGTAGTAGTAGTAGTAGTAGTAGTAGTAGTAGCAGCAGCAGCAGCAGTAGTAGCAGTAGGAAGAAGAAGAAGAGGAAGAAGAAGAAGAAGAAGAAGAAGAAGAAGAAGAAGAAGAAGAAGAAGAAGAAGAAGAAGAAGAAGAAGAAGAAGAAGAAGAAGAAGAAGTTGTGTTTAGCATCACGTGCACAACGGAATTACTCAACTTCATGTCGGTATAACCTGGTGCAATGTGATCTTTGAGACATGGCAGTGAGTTCTGTGGAGATTATCTGATGGGGAAGGAGGACGGGGGGATCTAATATGGGATAACATTATCTTCAGTGTGATATCACATTTTTTAGTTTGCTGCAAATCCTTTACAGGTTGCTGCAGTCAACCCTAGAATATTTGGATGTTTGTGATTTCTTGTCAGGTTTACGTTCAGCAGTCTGCCATTGCTTTCTGAACAGCGGCACACATAGCACTATATGAAAACCAATGCAAGGCGGCCTGCTGCCAAATCGCCCACAGCTGTGTTTCGAACGCGGTATGAGGTATTGCGAAATATGTTCGCAACCCATTCGTCCTAGCGCCGGTGGTATCCCGTGACTTATGACAACGTCTGGTCTGATATTACCCACCGCAGTTGTCTAGAGGCAGTGAACGTGTTACGCAACTCTCCGACACACCGAGTCTAGGGTTCGAAATCAAAGATTTGGAAACAGACCGCAGCCTTGCGTTGATTATGATGGTGTGAGTGCCTGTCGTTCAGAAAGCACAAGCAAATTACGTAACAGCCAAAAATGATAAAGTTGACTGCAATGCCCATTAAAGAGATGCAATTAACTTTATTATTTTATATCCCACTTTTTGACAACACCAAATATGGTTCTTCCGTTATGAGAAACCAGTGTACCATGGGATTGCCTTTCGGTAGTGCCTACCATACAATTTAAATGTACTTTTACATTACTTCTCAGACTCCGAAAGAATCCAGGCTATTTCTGGAAACCACACAGAGTCCATAAACAGTTCACACAGTCGCACGGCCTGAAATTTTCCCTTCGTTTATCTAACATTCCCTTCCTCCACATTCTAGAAAACGATAAAACGTTCCTAGTGGCCTCAGCCCGTGACGTCAAAGGCGTCTGTGTGTGAGCAAAACTGGAAACCAGAAACTAAACAGGTAAACAGAAAAACAGAAACGGCTACAGTTATAAATATAGCTTAACACGCTCAGATAAGACTGTAAAACATAAACCTAAATGCCCGGTTGTTAAGGATAAATTTACAGGCAGTTGTGTGGCGTCACAGCAGAGAAAGGACAAGAAGCAAGTCCTATAGTCATTGGTGTGTCTAATGATTTATACTTCATCATCATCATCATCATCATCATCATCATCATCATCATCATCTTCCACTTCTGCCGTCAAGCGTCGTTGGGAGGAATAATTTGCGTTCCAGCGCCTGGTGGGCGGCACTGGATAGTGTCATTCCGTGTGGTTGTACAATGTCTCTGATGTCGTCAATCCATTTTCTTCTTGGACGTCCTCTTGGTCTCGTCACAGATGATCTTTGATGTAAGGCCAGTGATGGTAGTTGCTGGTGTTGCATTCTAACAACATGGCCAAACCACTTGATCTTCTGTCTTTCAATAAATGTGGCACAAGGTGTTGATCCCACAGTCTGTCTGATAATAGCATTTCTTACTCGGTCTCGGATTGTTAAGTTGGCAGCTCTCCTCAAGCATCTCAGCTCGCAGGTGTTGATTTTGCGAAGGTGTAATTTTGATAAAGTCCAGGTCTGAGATTGGTAGATGTTTTAATTGGCTATCATTTGTTTTTCCGTTGGCTTGGTTTTAACTCAAGCGTCGTCCACACTACACATGCTACTACTTCTAGTGCACTGCAATGATTTTTGCTGTGTGAATTAGCTTTCCCTATTACCAGTGTCCCTCGCCATCATGGAGAACTCACTCCGACTTCTGAGGTACTTGTAATTGACGTCCCAAAGTCAAGGACGATAGGTCAACATTTTAGTCCAACAGACCTGCGTAAAGGTTGAACCTGCTACCTCGGCATCAGCGCACCGGAATTTGAAGAATAAGCGCTCTTAATCATTCGGCTATGCTGGCCTGCCGAGCCATCATTATCTATCATCAGGTGCCCTGTAAAGCGACGTAAGCGTGTAGGTGTCTCTCTACACCTAGGTCCTTGATCTCTCTGGGATGCACTAGAGACATCCCAGTAGTGTGTATGCGTTACATCCTTGGTCTGCCGACTGTTGCTGGTAGGCTCAAGGTGATGCAGGCGAAGGCATACCTCGAGTAGCTGCAGACACAGATCACCCACTGCATGAGGCGCTGGACAACAGTTAATGGTCAGCGACTGATAAGAGGGAAATCATGGATGGCTCAGGCGGAGGATACGATCAGACAGGTGTGCCCCTTGGAGAACATTAGGCTTGGAGAGGAGTGGGTCAGAGTGCCAGCGGAGCAGTCAGACTTGTGCAGAGTTATAATCACATTAAGCCGGGAGTACAGGGAGTGGCCAGCAGGGGCCACGGAAGTGGAAATCCAGCAACTAATTCAGGACAATGCTCACTCGAGTGATGTGATTATCTACACAGATGGTTCGGTGTCAAGAGGTGAGAGAAGTGGCTGGGGGTTCATAGCCAAAGCTAATGGTCGATGTTTGGGGCAGGAGAGCCTGGCATATGATACCACAACATCCAGCTTAAGAATGGAGGTGGAGGCAGTCACTGCGGCTCTCCGCTGGATGGAGAATACGACACACATACACACACATCGTGATTGTAACTGACTCAGAAAGCATGCTGACGAGGGTGAGGACGGGCAGACTTCGTGCGGAGTGGCTTGCTTCGCTTCGGAGGTCACGGGTGACAAGCATCGCCTGGATCTTTTCTCCGGGGCATGCCAGTGTGCTGGGAAATGAACAGGCGGACAGATTGGCTGGCTCTGCAGAACTTGGTGGAGTATTGATACATGACAAGGCAGACGTGGTTGCGGCCTTGTGGGAGCACGTGCACACCTCGGAGGAGCAAATGGATTACCGTGGTCTGGCAAGAATGAGACAGCGAGGAAGTAACGAAGGGATCTGGCCGACGATCGACGCTCAAAGGAAAGGCGAGACGGACTTATAATCAGATTGCTACTGGTATTATTAGTGTTGGAACTCTTCGCTGGCTGCTGAGGATGGGGACGGGGCGCTTATGGGAATGCCCCGAATGCTGTGATGTCGATTCCTAAGTCAATCAATCAATCAATCAATCTCTCTGGTTTTGAACCACGAAGTTCGGAAAGATACTGTGATAGTTTTCCCTCGCCTTCCGGATCCACCCGGAGTTATATTACCTCCGCCTTTCACAGCAATTTCCGATTGTCCGGAAAAGTGAGTGTCCTGCTCAGCAGCAGAGTTGTCCACTTCTCCAGGCGGATACACGGACCGTCCAGAGTAGCGTTTGCAACATCATTGAGCGCGGCCCATCCTCCACTACCTGAAGGTGTAGCTGGGACTGTCTCTTCCAAGAGTATTTGAGCATGAGGAAGTGGAGAGAGAGAGAGAGAGAGAGAGAGAGAGAGAGAGAGAGAGAGAGAGAGAGAGAGAGAGAGAGAGAGAGAGAGAGAGAGAGAGAGAGAAGAGCTACGGAGTTCGTGCTTTATGCGTAATAGATCGAGCCATATAGGATAAATCCCGGAGCCATGAATTGGATCATTTTGCCTCGTAAACCATCTTTTGTAAATATACACACGGATAGGATACGACAGAGATAAATAATATTTTGTTGTTGTTATATAAAGAGAATAGGAATGCCAAAATTGCTTTCAACATCACGACATCAATATTAACATCTAGAGAGATTAACAACGCATTAAAAATGAGAATTGTCAAATGGTATGTATATGCTACACTACTGTATGGCGCAGAAGTCTTAGACATTGAACAATCAACTAGAAAGTCGAATGGAGGCCCTGGAGATGTGGATATACAGAAGAATATGCTTATTTCATGAAAATTAAAAAAAAAATAAAAAACAGAAGTTCTAGAAACGCTGGAAATGAACGGAGAGTTGATGAAAGAAAAAAAACAAGTGGCGAGTGAAATATTTCGGCCACGGTAAAAGACACAGCACTTTTATAACAACCAAACTGGTGGGTAAGGTTGAAGGCAAGCGAGCAAGAGGTACCTCGACGGTACACTTGGGAAGATAACATCAAGAGATGAACGAACAGCAATCTGATAGAATGTACAATCAAGGCGAGAGACAGTGTTCATTTCTGATACTAATATTCCTCCATACCATAGAGTCAACCTGTCCAGTATCTTCTTTCTTTGTCTGCCCTGCCTCTCTCCCCGTCCAGCTTTCCGGTTGTAACGACATATTCCTGCTTTCCTCTTCTTATCTGTCACTGTCAAAAACTGTCATTTACTGCCAATATAGTACCTTGCGGTGTATGGTAGAGGGGTCTTTGAGCCTGAGGAATTAAGGCCGCCTGGCTAGTGCAGTCGCCGCGAACTGTGCAGGTTAGGATTTTCTTTTTGCCCCCGACAGAAAAAATCCCACACCTTACCGAGGATTCGAACCCGGGTCTCCCGAAGGAGAATCCAACGTTCTAGCCACTCGGCCAGCCGCTCCTCTTCTTATCACATGATCAAATATTGTCGACTGCCCTCGTTCTGATGCGATTAACCAGTTCTCTTTCTGAATTAACCTCTTTCAAGATGTCTTCTTTACTCCTTCTATCTGTCCACTGTATAAAACCGCATCTCCAGCTGTCCACATAATCCCTCACTTGTCTGCTAACTGTCCACACTTCTCGTCCATACATCAGGATTAGCTCAATGTAGCTCTTTAAAACTCTGTCCTTTACCTCGACTGGCAAAGATAAATTGCAGAGAACATTGTTCATCTTGTGAAATAATGTCCTTTGCTTGGACTATTATACATTTAACTTCTTTAATACGTCTTCCATCTGCTGTTATTAAAGTACCCAAACACTTAAATACACTGACTTGTTTCCCCATTGGTTCCGTTCACTGTGGTGTGACTGTTTAGAAGACATGTTTTCTTACCTTAACTTCTGTTTCTAAACACAAACATTTTTATTGTTGTCCCCACCCAGTTTCTTAATACGGGTCAATGATGTGCATGCGTCATCAAATTGTCCAGGCCTGTTAGGAGGCGCAGGGCCAATGATGTGCATGCGCCATCAAATTGTCCAGGCCTGTTAGGAGGCGCAGTGCCAATGATGTGCATGCGTCATCAAATTGTCCAGGCCTGTTAGGAGGCGCAGGGTCAATGATGTGCATGCGCCATCAAATTGTCCAGGCCTGTTAGGAGCAGCAGGCGTCAATCATGCCCTCACTTTGGCAAGCGACGAGCTCTGGCGCCAAACCCGCGTCCGACGTTGCTCATAACATAGTCACATACCAACGCAGTTCGCTGTCAATTTCGTTAGCGATCGGACGCCAAAACTCATAAGACAAGGCCAATTTAAGTGATAGGTATATACAAAACAATAAACTATGTCATAACGGACAAACAAGTTACTAGCATTATTAATTAATTATGTTGTCTGGTTTGTATAATCCTCACAGCATTTCGTTTTTGGTTGACCTCAAGGGGATCTTTGTGTCAGAGGTTCGACAATTATTGGACAACTGGTGGAACCTAACAAGAGGCGGTTGACTTCCTGCCTGGGAAGTAGGCCAGCAACTGTGTACACACACCTGGAGTTGACTGTCTGGCGGGCGGGCGGGGCTGGTTGTGTCCTGTCTAGACGTGATGAGTGTGACTACAGGGGGGGGGGGGGGGCCGCAGAGGCAACAGAGGTGAAAGGATATAGACATCGGGAGAGAGAGAGAGAGAGAGAGAGAGAGAGAGAGAGAGAGAGAGAGAGAGAGAGAGAGAGTGAGGGAACAGTGAAAAGAGAGGTGTAAGGATTTAGACATCAGGCGGGAGAGAGAGAGGGAGGGGACAGTGACAAGAGAGGTGAAAGATTTAGACATCGGGCGAGAGAGAGAGAGAGAGGGGGGGGAGTGAGGGGACAGTGGAAAGAGAGATGTAAGTATTTAGACATCGGGCGGGAGAGAGGGGGGCAGTGGCAAGAGAAGTGAAAGGATGTATGCATCGGGCGCTAGAGAAAGAAAGAGAGAGAGAGGGAGAGAGTATCGGAGAGGAGAGAGCGAGAGGACAAAGACAAAACAGTGAGAGAGAGAGAGAGAGAGAGAGAGAGAGAGAGAGACGAAACAGTGTGTGAGAGAGAGTAGCGGAGAGGAGAGAGCGAGAGGATAAAGACAAAACAGTGAGAGAGAGAGACGAAACAGTGTGTGAGAGAGAGAGAGAGAAAGAAAGAGAGAGAGAGAGAGAGACGAAACAGTGAGAGGGAAAGAGGAAACAGAGAGAGAGAGACGAAACAGTGAGAGAGAAAGAGAGACGAAACAGTGAGAGAGAGGAAACAGTGAGAGAGAGGAAACAGTGAGAGAGAGAGAGAGAGAGAGAGAGAGAGAGAGGAGAGAGAGAGAGAGACGAAACAGTGAGAGAGAGAGAGAGAGAGAGAGAGAGATGAAACAGTGAGAGAGATGAAACAGTGAGAGAGATGAAACAGTGAGAGAGATGAAACAGTGAGAGAGAGAGAGAGAGAGAGAGAGAGAGAGAGAGAGAGAGAGAGAGAGAGAGAGATGAAACAGTGAGAGAGATGAAACAGTGAGAGAGAGAGAGAGAGAGAGATGAAACAGTGAGAGAGATGAAACAGTGAGAGAGAGACGAAACAGTGACAGAGAGAGAGAGAGACGAAACGGTGAGAGAGAGAGAGAGAGAGAGAGAGAGAGAGAGAGAGAGAGTCGAAAAAGGCAGAGATGCGAAAAAGAGAGAGAGAGAGAGAGAGAGAGAGAGTCGAAAAAGGCAGAGATGCGAAAAAAGAGAGAGAGAGAGAGACGAAAAAGACAGACAGAGAGAGAGAGAGAGAGAGAGAGAGAGAGAGAGAGAGAGAGAGAGAGAGAGAGTCGAAAAAGGCAGAGATGCGAAAAAGAGAGAGAGAGAGAGACGAAAAAGACAGACAGAGAGAGAGAGAGAGAGAGAGAGAGAGAGAGAGAGAGAGAGAGAGAGAGAGAGAGAGAGAGAGAGAAGTGAAAGAGAAACGGATAGAACAGTAGTTCTAAACAACCCAGTGACCACACAGCCGCAGTACTGAGCAGTCAATCATTCAACCCCTGACCCAGCAGACATCACACGGCACACGGCGAGAGGTGACAGTCCTGACAGAGACACAAACACGCTATTCACCAGAGACACATATGGACTGCTTCCCGTGACAAATGACACCGGCGGAGATCATTAGAATGACAAGCAGACTCTCCACGGGAACAGACAGGGAATGCGGAAGAACTCTCCTAGGGGTGTCTAGTTGGTCATGCGTCGAAGTACACTTGTTCCTGCAGGACCATAGTCATTTCGAGGTGACAGGTTTGAATCACGGTCGGTAACTAGAGCTTTCAATTTGTATATTGTAAAGTGTGACCTATAGTCTATGCTTCCTTGTACTTCTATGAGCGCCGAACTGTCTTAGTGGCCTCAAAGAGTTCCCCATTTGATATGGCTATAGGAACTATAGAGGTTTTCCGGAACGTTGTTATGGGAGCGAGGTTTTGCAATGGACATGCTACTGAATGAATGAATGAATGAATGAATGAATGAATGAATAAGAACTTGAGAACCGACATCACAGCAAATAAGTGGGACGTTAACCGCTTAGCACTTTCATCTAAAGCTTCTCCTTCTTCTCTTCCTCCATTTCCCTCAGTAAGGCCATTGTTGTTGTTGTTGTTGTTGTTGTTGTTGTTGTTGTTGTTGTTGTTGTTGTTGTACAGCGGCATGCAGTTCTTGACTTGCTGTGTACAGTTGTCATCGGGCATATGGCAAGGATAGTAGGTACACCACACCTCCCTGCCTGGTGGCACAGTGTAATCACACAGGTCTTACTGATGGTTCTACCACGGGATGAACTTTAACTTCGTGTCTCGATCTGCCCAACCACACCTCCTTGCCTGGTGGCACAGTGTAATCACGCAGGTCTTACTGATGGTTCTACCACGGGATGAACTTTAACTTCGTGTCCCGATCTGCCCAACCACACCTCCTTGCCTTGTGGCACAGTGTAATCACACAGGTCTTACTGATGGTTCTACCACGGGATGAACTTTAACTTCGTGTCCCGATCTGCCCAACCACACCTCCATGCCTTGTGGCACAGTGTAATCACGCAGGTCTTACTGATGGTTCTACCACGGGATGAACTTTAACTTCGTGTCCCGATCTGCCCAACCACACCTCCTTGCCTTGTGGCACAGTGTAATCACACAGGTCTTACTGATGGTTCTACCACGGGATGAACTTTAACTTCGTGTCCCGATCTGCCCAACCACACCTCCTTGCCTTGTGGCACAGTGTAATCACACAGGTCTTACTGATGGTTCTACCACGGGATGAACTTTAACTTCGTGTCCCGATCTGCCCAACCACACCTCCTTGCCTTGTGGCACAGTGTAATCACACAGGTCTTACTGATGGTTCTACCACGGGATGAACTTTAACTTCGTGTCCCGATCTGCCCAACCACACCTCCTTGCCTTGTGGCACAGTGTAATCACACAGGTCTTACTGATGGTTCTACCACGGGATGAACTTTAACTTCGTGTCCCGATCTGCCCAACCACACCTCCTTGCCTGGTGACACAGTGTAATCACACAGGTCTTACTGATGGTTCTACCACGGGATGAACTTTAACTTCGTGTCCCGATCTGCCCAACCACACCTCCTTGCCTGGTGGCACAGTGTAATCACACAGGTCTTACTGATGGTTCTACCACGGGATGAACTTTAACTTCGTGTCCCGATCTGCCCAACCACACCTCCTTGCCTTGTGGCACAGTGTAATCACACAGGTCTTACTGATGGTTCTACCACGGGATGAACTTTAACTTCGTGTCCCGATCTGCCCAACCAGACCCCGGGTGATAATGATATCCCAACACCCAGGGATTTAGTAGGCTACCACCCCGCCAAGTCACTCCAAAGAGAGTAGGCAATCTGCAAGGTCACAGTGTCTGCAAACCATTGTCGTCTTGACCTCTAACCTGGTTAAGTACCCACAGAAGACTTTCAAAAGGTCGGGTCAATAACACAATACATACATAGATACCCACAGAAAAGATTCCACAGGATAACAACAAAACAGATACAAAGATACCCACAGAAGACTTTCAACACAACCCCAAAGATAAGGTGATACATAAATATCCACAAAAGAGGTTCAATGAAATCAAATAGAAACTGTCACAAGGACATCCATAGAAGATGTGTAATAGAACACGAAAATCAAACTGACACAAATATACCCATTAAATACAAATTTAGTTGCATATCATTTACAGGACATTACAGTCTACCCATGCATTCTTTGGCTGTTTGTGATGTCATGGCAACTTTACATTCAGTAATTCGTCATTGCTTTCTGAACAACCAGCACACATACCCCTGTATGAAAACCAGCGCAAGGCCGTCTGCTGCCAAAACGCCGCAGCTGTGTTTCGAACGCGGTATGCGGGATTGTGAATTGTGTCCGAAACCCGTTCGCCCATAGACGATGTGTAAAACAACACCAAAATCAAACCGACACAAAGATACCCACAGAAGAGTTCAACAGAACAACACAAACCCACAGAAGAGTTCAACAGAACAACACAAACCCAGAGAAGAGTTCAACAGAACAACACAAACCCACAGAAGAGTTCAACAGAACAACACAAACCCACAGAAGAGTTCAACAGAACAACACAAACCCACAGAAGAGTTCAACAGAACAACACAAACCCACAGAAGAGTTCAACAGAACAACACAAACCCGCAGAAGAGTTCAACAGAACAACACAAACCCAGAGAAGAGTTCAGCAGAACAACACAAACCCAGAGAAGAGTTCAACAGAACAACAAAAAATCACCCCTACACATTGACTTACCTTCCGACTCTTCCTAAGTGTGGAGACGATCACCAGGCGAGTCTTTCACTCCGTTATTTACAACTCTCCGAAGAATGACCTCCAAACACGGTAGTTCTCCGGGAGTTTCACACTGGGCGAATCAATAATCCAAAATCAATCTTTCTTGTGACAACAACAGCATACAGTCACATAATATTATCGGATTCTGTCATCTGTCACTGCCACATCTGGAGACGAAAACAGGAGTTTCAAATCAGATTACCTGAGTATTGCACAAACCAAAATAGAACAGACAGTAAGCATGGCGAATGGCAAAGGGAAATAACAGCACATTACGCTGCGGGTACAGTAACAGGTAACAGATGCAGGTACGGTGGATGGTAGGACATGAGGGTACAGTAACAGGCAGGAATTGAGGGTATATTAACAGGTAGGACATGAGGGTACAGTGGCGGGTAGGACATGAAGGTACAGTGACAGGTGGGACATGATGGTACAGTGATAGGTAGGACATGAGGGTACAGTGACAGGTAGGACATGAAGGGACAGTGACAGGTAGGACAGTGATATGTAGGACATGATAGTACAGTGGCAGGTAGGACATTATGGTGCAATGGTAGGTAGGAAATGATGGTACAGTGACAGGTAGGACATGAGGGTACAGTGGCAGGTAGGACATGAGGGTACAGTGGCAGATAGTACATGATCGTACAGTGACAGGTAGGACATGATCGTACAGTGACAGGTAGGACATGATGGTACAGTGACAGGTAGGACATGAGGGTACAGTGACAGGTAGGCCATGAGGGTACAGTGACAGGTAGGACATGATGGTACAGTGGCAGGTAGGACATGATGGTACAGTGACTGGTAGAGCATAAGGGTACAGTGACAGGTAGGACATGAGGGTACAGTGGCAGATAGGACATGAGGGTACAGTGACAGGTAGGACAGTGATATGTAGGACATGAATGTACAGTGACAGGTAGGACATGGTGGTACAGTGACAGGTAGGACATGGTGGTACAGTGACAGGTAGGACATTGTGGTACAGTGACAAGTAGGACACGAGGATGTAGTGACAGGTAGGACATGGTGGTACAGTGACAGGTAGGATATGAGGGTACAGTGACAGGTAGGGCATAAAGGTACAGCGACAGGTAGGACATAAAGGTATAGTGACAGGTAGGACATAAAGGTACAGTGACCGGTAGGACAGAAAGGTACAGTGACAGGTAGGACATAAAGGTACAGTGACAGGTAGGACATAAAGGTACAGTGACTTGTAGGACATAAAAGTTCAGTGACAGGTACGACATAAAGGTACAGTGACAGGTAGGACATAAAGGTACAGTGACAGGTAGGACATGATGGTACAGTGACAAATAGGACATGACGGTAGTGACAGGTAGGACATAAAAGTACAGTGACAGGTAAACATAAAGGTACAGTGACAGGTAGGACGTGGTGGTACAGTGACAGGTAGGACATGAAGGTACAGTGACAGGTAGGACATGAGGGTACAGTGACAGGTAGGACATGAGAGTACAGTGACGGGTAGGACATGAGGGTACAGTGACAGGTAAGACAGTGACAGGTAGGACAGTGACAGGTAGGACAGTGACAGGTAGGACAACAGAAATGGGAAGGGTGGACTGGAGTGACTTGGTTCAGGGCCTATGCCTCAGTGGAGGAAAGGGGCATCAGCAGGAGGAGGGAGGGGAGGAGGAGGAGGAGGAGTATGCTCAGTACTGCGACGGAAGGCCAGGCGGATATATAAACATACTGCAACTGGTAAAATTTGTATCCAGTCCAAGATAGGACTCACAAGACAAGAATTAGGGTGAAAATACCCACAAAAACCACGGACCTCAACGATAACCACAGCTGATGAAGCAGGTTAGACGAGGCCGAATTTGGAATTTTTGTTTTTGAAAATTGGAATTGGAATTGGAAAATGTGTATTGGAACTCTTCGCTGGTAGCTGAAGTTGGGAATGGAGCGGCTATGGTATGACCCGTATACTGAGACTATGTTCATGGGTCAAGGCAACCTCGCAAAACTCAGGATCAGGATCATAATAGAAATGAGGAGGAGGAAGATTACAGGAGTCGGAGTAGGAGAAGGAAGAGAGGAGTAGAGGGAGGAGCAGGAAAGGGAGGAAGAGGAAGACGAGAAGAAGAGGTGGAGGAGACAGAGAAGAGGTGGAGGAGACAGAGATGAGGAGGACGTGGAAGGGAGGAGGAGAGGAAGTAGAAAAGAGGAGGGGAAGAAGTGAAAAGAGGAGGAGAGGCAGTTGAAGAGAGGAGGAGAGAAAGAGGAAGAAGAAGAAGAAGAAGAAGAAGAAGAAGAAGAAGAAGAAGAAGAAGAAGAAGAAGAAGAAGAAGAAGAAGAAGAAGAAGAAAGAAAGAAAGAAAGAAAGAAAGAAAGAAAGAAAGAAAGAAAGAAAGAAAGAAAGAAAAGAGGAGTTCTTGAGGACGAACACGAAAGAGGCTTATTGTGAGTGTGTGTCTTATCTGATCTATCTGCAATTGTCACGTGATCACCCGTGCTGACTGGCGACGGCGACGTGGAAGGCGATCAGCTGACGTTCTGTGTGTGAAAACAGCAGACGAGGCACCGATCTCTGGGGCAGTGAACTTTGTGGAGTTGGCAGTTATGGATCGTATGAGGTATTCTGGGAAACGCTGCTTGGGAATTGTTTTTCGTATTATTTCAAACGTTGATGAGTTGGGGAGAATGCGGGAGAAATGCCAGAGAGATCAACATGGCTTTATGCGTGTGCACGAGTCGGTAGTTAATCTTTCAGAATGTAATCATCACTAACACCAGAACATCAACATTTTATCACCATCAATTTGCTACACTACTTGTATCAACACTACCACCAGCACATCATCATTAACAGCAGCAGCAGTATTAGCAGTAGTAGTAGTAGTAGTAGTAGTAGTAGTAGTAGTAGTAGTAGTAGTAGTAGTAGTAGTAGTAGTAGCAGCAGCAGCAGCAGCAGCAGCAGCAGCAGTAGTAGTAGTAGTAGTAGTAGTAGTAGTAGTAGTAGTAGTAGTAGTAGTAGTTGTTGTTGTTGTTGTTGTTGTTGTTATTGTTGTAGCTGTTGTAGAAGCAGCAGCAGTAGTAGTAGTAATAGTAGCAGTAGCAGTAGCAGTAGTAGTAGTAGTAGTAGTAGTAGTAGTAGTAGTAGTAGTAGTAGTAGTAGTAGTAGTAGTAGTAGTAGTAGTAGTAGTAGCAGCAGTAGTAGTAGGAGCAGCTGCAGCAGTAGTAGTAGCAGCAGCAACAACAGAATGAGGAGGAGGACGACGACGAGGGCGGCGAAGAAGAAGAAGAAGAAGAAGAAGAAGAAGAAGAAGAAGAAGAAGAAGAAGAAGAAGAAGAAGAAGAAGAAGGAGGAGGAGGAGGAGGAGGAGGAGGAGGATGGGATGAATAAGGTACGAGGCGTAAGAGAAGACAACAGGAGGGGGTATTAAACTGAAATTAGGCCTCCGGCAAGTAAAACATGAGTCACACTGACAAAGCCACCACACTTGTGAATGTGACAACACATCCTGTTCAAACACACTTGCCATCTATACCGTGTCACAGCCGGCGTGAAACAGACGGTATGCATTTCTCACAACCAACCAGTACTGTAGTGGACAAATTGCTGAAATGCGACATACCAGTTCATTATGGGTTCAACCCGTTATTTGTTTTTCCTCTTGGGTTCGTCTCTATCCTAGAGTGTTGAAGCGTGGACGCACATTCCTTGCAAATAGAAATCTGACAGTTTGACGGACTCAACGTCCAGTCCATTGGCTACATATCTTATGTCTAAATCAATCATGTCATTGTGAGTGATCCTCGCATTCGGTCATACAGCACAATCCGTCCCACGGGTGCTAAGGATTCTTCATCTTCTCCATGCAGTGATCTGTCTTTCTTGTTCTGAAATGCTTCCCCCATAACATCATCATCATCATCATCATGTGCCATGCTGATAAGCAAGGACGGTCGTGGTTCGCAATCTCACACTATCTTCAGTGTCAGGACAAGACTGGGGGAAAAGAAGAAGGGGAGAGCATAGTAGTAAATATCTAGATGGCTTGGCCAAATGGCATGGTCGAGACAAAAACACAGAGCTGATCCACGACTCTGGTGATCGAGTGAGATGGCGAAACATGACCGGCCACGTTTATCGGCATGGCACATGTCGCCCAGCTGTTTAAGATGATCACATACATCAGTGTTTCCCAACGTGGGGCCCACGACCCACAGGGGGGCAATTCGATTGTTAAGGGGGGCAATTCGAAAATGGAAGAAATCGGCTGGATATAACAAAACAGGGAGACTTGAGACTGAAGTTAACTAAATTGGAACCTGACATAAGATCTCTTTGCAGCAAGCATCAAGCGCAAGGATCTCACTAAATTTAAATAATAAATAATTACTAATAATTAAAATCATAGAGAAAATCTTTCATTAAAATTATTTTGTACTTGAATTTCAGTTCTCCATTATATGTTTTGAAAATTTACTTACTGCGTTTGCTCAATAATTTCCTAATGATTTCTTCCGAAAACCTATCAATCAAGTTTCTTTAGTAAATATTTCAATTTTTGAATATTAAAAATAATGTATATGTTTGGCGGGTGGGGGAGCGGCGGCGGGCGAGGGGAGGGCATAAGAGTTTTAGAAAGGCTTAGAGGTGGGGCATGGCACAAAAAAGGTTGGGAAACACTGACATACATCTTCCCATGCTATTATCTGCCCTGTCCAGTTTTTCCACATATAAGACTAATGTGATATCACTAGTGATATCGAAGTAGAAGTTGACACTAAAATGTAAAATTGAAATAGAAGGGACAAATCTTAACCATGTTGATTAATTTACATATCTATTGGCATTTACTCACTTAAAGGAAAAACCTCAACAAATGGGGCTGGTTATCAACCAAGATAAGACAGAATATATGGTAATTTCAAGAGAAGGAATGGCTAAAAACTCTGGCCACATACAAATAGATAATATGACCATTCCATCCATCCATCCATCATGTGCCATGCCGGTAAGCGTGGGCGGTCATGTTCTGCCATCTCACTCGATCACCAGAGTCGTGGATCAGCTCCGTGTTTCTGTCTCGACCATGCCACAAGGCCAAGCCATTCAGGTACTTGCTTCTAGGTCTTCCCCTTGGTCTGTTCCCCTCGATCTTACCAGTTGTCACCAAATTCTCCAATCCATTTCTTCTCATAACATGCCCAAAAAATTTTGACTGTCTACGTCTAATTTCTCTAATCAATTTACGATCTTCATTTGTTTCTTGAAGGACTTGTTCATTGGTCTTTCTGGCTGTCCATTGTATTCTTTGCATTTTCCTCAGAAACCACATCTCTACAGCCATCAGATGTTTTTCAGCCTGACTGCTCATTGTCCACGCTTCACATCCATATAAAAGTACAGGTTCAATGTAGCATCTCAACACTCTTTTTCTCGTTTCAATTGACATCTTTTTATTGGTCAATATGTTTTTCATCTTGCTAAAGGCTACTTTTGCCATGGCGATTCTTGTTATAATCTCTTCAAGGCATCTCCCATCAGATGTTATTACTGTTCCGAGATAATTGTACCTGCTCACTTGTTGAAGAATATTCCCATTTACTTGTATATTACATTGTGGTATTTCGTCCTTCCTAGTGACGACCATAATCTGTGTCTTTTTACAATTTAATTCTAACCCTAGTTGTTCACTGTGTGTAACAATCGCATCTACTAAATTTTGCAGGTCCTGTTCATTGTCTGCAATCAAGACTGTATCATCTGCATATCTAATGTTATTGATGCATCGTCCCCCAATGTTGATTCCTTCCATATCTTCAATATTTCTGAAAATACTTTCACTGTACAGGGAAAACAGATCTGGAGACCATTACAAGAACGGAAACATACAAATTACCTGGGTACAATCTTCAACTGCTCCAACATAATAAGGGAAGAAATACAAGCTACAATCAACTCTGCAAATAAGATTTACTATGCACTACAACATCTGCTAAAATCAAATGCGCTATCTCGTAACACCAAGATCATAATATACAAAACACTGATCAGACCAGTTGTGCTGTATGGCTCTGAAACCTGGAGTACAACTAAAGGAGACGAAGCCTTGTTACAAACCTTTAAGAACAAAGTCTGAAGACGCATCTTTGGGCCCATTAGGGATACACAAAGTGGAGAGTGGAAAAGAAGAAGCAACAAAGACATTTATGATCTTTTTAAGTCCCCGCTAATCACTGGTATCATGAAGGCTAATAGACTACAATGGCTGGGGCATATAGAAAGAATGGAAGATAATAGGGAAACAAAACTCGCTTACACTCAGGAAATAAATGACCGTAGACCCCGAGGTAGACCAAGAAGACGGTGGAGAGATAATATATATACAGACCTACAAGCACTTGGAATCAACGACAGGCAAGAGAAGGTCAACCAGAGAGAGTAATGGAGACGGATTGTATCTGCAGCAAAGAACCTCAATGGCTCGGAATTCTGAAGAAGATGATTGGCATTTACAACATCAGATGGAAGATGCACAACATAAATTAAGAACAGAACAGGTTATTTCAGAAAATGAAGAGTATCTTATGCAATAAGTCACTATCATTGAATGTAAGAAAGAGAGTGCTGAAGTGCTATATAGAACCAGTTTTGCTGTATGGCAGTGAATCTTGGAATGTAAATGAACAAATTAGGAAGAACTTAGAAGCAACAGAGATGTGGCTGCTGAGAGGAATGTTACGAATCTCTTGGACAGCCAGAGTAACTAACAACGATTGTCTGAAAGAGGTTAATGAAACTAGAACATTATATACAACAATAATAAAGAGATAAACAGCTTTCTATGGTCATGTGATGAGAAGAGAGGCATTGAAGAACGTCATGATAACTGAAAAGGTATAGGCAGACCAAGAGAAATTATACTGAATGGATTGAGACGGTGGCACGGAGGAATATCATCAACAGAGATGATCCAGAACACCAAAGACCGAGATCTGTGGAGAGACATGAACGCCTAAGCCAGCTGGTCGGGCATTTGATGATGACGATGGTGATGATGAAGACTAATTTATCTACTCCAACCCATCACTGGACAGCCCCATGCATTTCAATCCTTGTGGTTGTCCTGGTATGAAGGAGCCATTCGCGTGATGACACAATGCCACAGATCTAATACAACTTGCCCAGACTACATACAAGATGCACGCCCAGCCATTCAGCATACAACTCCACCGGCTAAATGAAGTCTTCAAAACCAGATTAGGGCGCGTCCAGGACAGCACCAGGCGCCTCGCTGTCGTACATCGGGAACAGCCGAGGCAATAATGAGGGCAAATTGTGTCTGCATTCAGATCTACGGGCAGAGGCCATTACTCTCATTGGACAACAACCATCTTCATACAGAAGACAACATTGCAGTTATAGATGAATTTCAAGCGAACGAAAGAAGAAGAAGAACAATCATCTTCAAATTATTATCTTATCTATGGCTGTGTCGGCCACATGATCATTAATCTGAGCCAGGGACGGGCCTTAATATAACTTCTTTTTGAGGTTGAACAGGGTAAGGGAAATGGTAAACTCGAATAGAAACCAGAGTAGCATAGTTTTGCGTTTTCTCACTTTGAACCCCAGCGTAGTATACATACGTGATATTACTAGTGAGTGCACTGAACTGATTTTGCGTAAGGGTTGCTTTTCCCTATCACCAATGTCCCTCGCCATCAGGCAGCCCTTCTCCGACTTCAGAGTTACTTGTAAAACGCGTCCCTAAGTCAAGGACAATGCAACTGAGGGGAAAAGATGAGATTTGGTATATAACCTGATTATTATGTACAACGAACAATAAAAATTGTGTTCTCGAGATAGTACAGCAGATTTCAATGTTTGCATATATGCGGTATATAATTTACGGGTCAGCAGAGATTAAGTGCATATTATATTTTTTTTTAAGTCTTAAAAGTCGAGGGGATCGACTTCATTGCTCCAGGTTTTATCCCATATGGCGACGACCCCCAGGAGTCTCCGAGACAAATGCACTTGTGAACCGAAAGACGTGGCCCGGAATCGAATCCACAACCTTCGAAGCGCGAGGCAGACGGCTTTACCACTTCGTCACGGAGACTCCCGGAAGTGCATATTATGAAATGAATGACGCCCTTCACGCGGAAACATTAGTGGAACGGAAGTGTTCAGAGCATTACTGTAAAACAAGTTTGTTACCGTTAATTCAATACATTTTCGCCAAAACATCATAGAAATTTCGCCGCTTTCCATAATTTCAGTTGCCTTTGTACTTATAAAACCATATTCCTTCGGCGGCAGTAGAACTAAGCGGAAGGGAAAATACCATAACGGTGCAACAGATACTTTCCAAACACTGAAGGTATATGGTGGCAAACGCACTATACCACATAACCTCAACATTAGGGATCCTAGCCACGCCCATCCTCGGCGGCGCAGGGACAAAGAAAATGCACACCAACCGCACCAACTACAGGCAAATCATCTTCTAAACATGGCCGCTCAACAATTTGAAACGGACAGGCTTTCCGCACCCTACAGAAAACAACGCCTATAAAAACGCAACATCATTTCCTAGTGCCAACTGGCTGTTTACGCAGACGGAAGCCAGCCGTCCCACAGAACGACCCACTGGTACACACAGAACAGTCTAGAAATATTCTATCTACAGGAAGATATGTTGGCGTGTGAGCGACAGGTCAGATAACACGCTGCAGATAAGCAGCTGTTGGGAATCCGCTGTACGCAGTTATATAGACTTGTATAAAATGTGTACGCGGCGGTAAATAGTGTGGTGAATAGTTATTTGTCTATTAACACATCAGGTTGTTTTTTTTTTGGCGCTCGCTCGGTTTGAACCCAAGCGTAGTCCTTACACACTGCTTCTATTAGTACTAGACTGAATTTTGCTTGTGGATTAGCTTTCCCTATTACCAGTGCCCCACGCCTTCAGGCGAACACACTCCAACTTTAGACGTACTTGTAATTTCAAGTCCTCATGACAAGGACGAGAATTTAACCTTTAGTCCAACTGCCAGGTGTAGGGGTTGAACCCCTTACCTCGGCATCAGCATACAGGACATTTCAAAACGCGCGTTATATCCATTCGGCCATGCTAACCTCTACACGTTGAGTCCCAGCTAGAGGTCTATTGTTTCTCTTATCACATACAGCTGGGGGATTTACCGGTCGAATATTTACTGCACCATGCTGGTATGCGTAGTCAGGGATTAAAAGAGTTAATTCTGCCTATCAAAAGACCGCATCTCATCTCATATTGTCCTTGCACCTTTCGGTGTCCAGGTAAAGCATAAACAGCGGGAGAGTGCCCGTATGTGGGCTTCATGTATCGAGATTCTCATTGGCTCTGTTATCCCTCTGTCCATCGTTTACGTGGCCGGCCTCTTTTTCTGCTTCCATGTGGTCTGTACATCATTTCTTCTTGTGGTATACTGTTCGCTGGTAACCTAGTTACATGGCCAAACCATATAATTTGCTGTTTTATTATTTAATTTAGCGCTGCTATAACCCCCATTTTAGTCATCTGATTTCATTACTTCTGATTTCCTCTCTTCTTGATAAATTTAGTATTCTTCTCAGGAATCTCATTTCTGTTGCTGTAATATTTCTTTTCTCGTATTTCTGTCACTGTCAAGTCTTTAGTATTTGCATAGAGTTGGTAGGAAGATTATGTTGTAAATTGCTTTCTTTTATATCTACCGATACATGTTTGTTCTTTAGTATTGGTGTCATTGGTCCAATGAGTTGGTTTACCTTATGGCAGTGGTTCTCAACCTTTTTTGGCCCGTGCCCCCCTTCACCATATTTTCAGAACGTCATTCCCTCCCTTTCGTATTTTTACCTAAAAACCCCTCCCCCGCCCCTACACAGTATACGTAATAATGGAAGCTAAATTTAATAGCTCATACTAAAACAAGTCTAGACGACCACATAAAACATGATTTGTGGGCTACTTACTTTATAAATTGTATTTTAGAAGGGTGAGACGTACAGAACCGTACAGTATGAAGGGAAAAACAATATCAAGTAATCGGTTCTTGTATTAACGCGATCTTGAAATAGTCTTAATTCCCCCTCCCTTGGAAACCGTAAAATTCCCCTCTGTGGCGGAATTCCCCACCGGTTGAGAACCACTGCCTTATGGTATCTATTTTCGATCTCGACTTCTGATTTGCGACGAAATATCAAAATAGTTTTCTGAACTTAACAAACAACATGATGACCAAACACAAAACTACACGTTAACCAGAAATCACATTCAGCAATGAAGAAATTCAAACTGTCACATACTTAACATCGTGGCTCCATAACGAACAATAACAAGGGAAACCGTTAATCAGCCGCGACAGATCTAGGCTGGACTTAGCCATGCAGAAGTTAAACTGTATTAAGAGCTTATGGCACAAGGCCAGAGAACAAGTGAAACTTAATGTGTTTAGAACGGGCATCTCTTCTCCTGTGTCAATATACGCGCGTGAGTCATTATGTCGCACTCAGTAACTGATTCAGTGCCAAACAAAACAATCAGTTTGGACCAACCATGGCGCACAATAAAAGATATACAGCAAACAACACAAATGAGTACATCCCTGAACGATTGTACAACTCAGCAGGATGGGAACTAATTTAGACATATCCAGTGAGAAAGAGTACAGAAAGGGGAAAGCAAATCATAGAAACGAAAAATAAAAGCATGCAGGTCAGTATGTGCATGGACAGACACATACACAGCTGCAGACACACTAACATACACGGACACATAAGTACATATACACACGCATATATACAAATACATACACCTAGACACACGCACACGTCAGAATCGAGTCTTGGATGTCGGGTGTAGCGCTAAGAATTACAGTGGTAGCTGAAGCATGCACTCCTGTAACAAACTAGCCTTGTGATGAGAGTTGAAGCTTCCTGTAAGGGAGCGGCAGAGCCAAAGTGTCAGGTCTTGTTTAACCATGGACCGGCACATGTAACAGGGGTGCTATTTGCTGACTCAGACCTAGCACTGGTCACTTGTGTCCAGGTGGGCGGGCGTCAAGTTGGACTCACGGCAGAGCCGGGTTAAGGTTCTGGGGTTATCTGGAGTGTAAGTTCTCGGGACCTACACCGACTTTAAGTCATAAAGTATTAATATTAATATTATAAACACAGAGGTGAGGCCCGGGTTCGAATCCTCGGTAAGATGTGGAGTTTTCTGTTTGTTTTTTTTTTTTCTGTCGGGGGCAAAAAGAAAACCCTAACCTGCACAGTTCGCGGCGACTGCACTAGCCAGGCGGCCTTAATCCCTCAGGCTCAATACCCCCCCCCCCCCCTCCTACATCACAAGTGTTTTGAAAGATAGGAACAATGCGTTTCGTGTGTTGTTGTAACACACAACAAAAATCTTCAAAGAAGAGGGACAAGAATATGGACAAGTGACTAATATGTTCGGACACGGGCGTCTGGAGGCCATGTGCTTTGACGGAGTCAAATTCGAGGCAAATTGCGCAGAAAGACACAGATTATGTCATAAGGTGCACATGGGGTACCATCAATCTTCATTGACGACGCCGAACTAGAGATGGTAGACCATTTTACATATCTAGGATCAGTGGTAAATAGCAAATTATCCCTAGATCAGGAAATCAACATCAGGATAGGTAAGGCAGCAACAACAATGAACAGGTTAAGAAAAAGAGTCTAGGAGAACAGGAAGCTTACTGCCAAAACAAAAGTCCTTGTCTATCAAGCCTGTGTCCTTAGTACTCTTCTTTATGTCATTGAAGTCTGGTTACCTTACTCACACCAAGATAAAGGTTTAAACAGCTTTCATATGCAGTGTCTGCGAAGAATACTTGGTATTAAGTGGCAAGACAAAATCACAAATACTGAAGTATTGGAAAGATCAGGTTGTGTGACAGGTCTTCGTAGACTTAGATGGATAGGACATCTTAGGAGGATGGATGATGGTAGAATACCAAAGGACATCTTTTTTGGTGAATTACAGATGGGTAAGAGATCTCAGGGTCGGTCTCTACTACGATACAAAGATGTGTGTAAGCGGGACATGATTGATACAGGCATTGATAATGCCCATTGGGAGCAAGTCGCCGCTAAACGTGTTGCATGGAGGGCAAACATCAGAAATGGAATAAAGACAAAGGGGAAAATGATTGCAGATAAGTCACATACCGAGTGTGTAGGACGTAAGATGATGCATGATGGTGGAAATGACCACGTGTTCACATGCACCCACTATGAACGAACATTTACAGCGCGAATTGGCCTTATCAGTCACATCCGCTACCGCCATGGGTTGTAGTTATGCCTTTTTGAAGCACAAACTATCGTCTGTAAAAACGGCAAGGTGCCAATGTAATGTGTAATGTGACACACAAAATGGTGGCATGTTAAAGCTAGCAGCGACAATTGCTATTCATTTACAAAATGTAACTTTGTACAAACATTTAGAAATGCCGTTATTATTTCATGAACAAGAATCTACGTCAAAAGTACTTTGTCTTCCTGGGGAAATACCGAAAATGTTTCTTCAAGAGGCATGGAGGCAGATCAAGTGTTGGCGACACAGAAGTCAGTGCAACAAATAACAAGGATGTTATACTGCTCCATTCTGTTCTCTCTTGTCCATCTTGGGGTTGTGGATCGGAGGCAAAGACAAGAAGGTCCATTGTGCACGTTAAGGAAACTTCGGCAGTTTAAAATTGTAAGGAGTAGGCCGTAAATGAGTGGGTCGTAAATTAATGGACCACAGCTGAGTAGGTCATAAATGAGTAGGTCATAAATGAGTAGGTCGTAAATTAGTGGGTCATAAATGGGTATGTCGTAAATTCATCATCATCAAGTGCCGTGCCGGCTGGCGTAGGCGTTCATGGCTCTCCATAGATCTCGGTCTTTGATTTTCTGGATCAACTCTGCTGCTGATATTCCTCCATGCCACCGTCTCAATCCATCCAGCATCACTTCTCTTGGTCTACCTCTGCCTCTCTTCCCCTCGATCTTTCCAGTTGTTACGATGTTCTCCAATGCCTCTCTTCTCATCACATGACCGAGGAAAGCTGTTTGTCTCAGTCTTATTGTTGTATATAATGTTCTAGTTTCGTTAGCCTGTTTCAGGCAGTCGTCGTTAGTTACTCTGGCAGTCCAAGGAATTCGCAACATTCGTCTCAGGAACCACATCTCTGTTGCTTCTAATTTCTTCTTAATTTGTTCATTTACATTCCAAGATTCACTGCCATACAGCAAAACTGGTTCTACATAGCATTTCATCACTCTCTTTCTTACATTCCGTGATAGTGACTTATTGCACAAGATACTCTTCATTTTCTGAAATGCGGCTTTTGCCTGCCCTATTCTGCTCCTAATCTCTGTTGTACATCTTCCATCTGATGTTATAAATGCCCCTAGGTATCTACAATTATCAACTTGGTTAAGGATTTTCCCTTCTATTTCTATGTCACATTTTGGTGTCACCATTTTCTTTGATATTACCATTGTTACTGTTTTCTTGATATTCAAGGAGAGTCCTTTCCTTGCACTCTCTGTTACTACAACGTCTAATAATTGTTGTAGGTCTGTTGAATTATCCGCCACCAATACTGTGTCATCTGCATAGCGTATATTATTTATATTATAACCTCCAACTAGTATTCCTGGCATCTCTTTGATCTCTCTCATTATTACTTCGCTATACAGGGAGAAAAGATCTGGTGACAAGACACACCCTTGTGTCGTACTCCTAGCTTTATCTGTTCGTAACTACCCTCTTTATTTCCCATTTTAATTGCTGCTACTTGGTTCCAGTAAATATTCTTTATTATTCTTAAATCTTTTCCATCAGTGTTGATATCTTCCAACATTTTAATCAGTTCATCATGTTTTACTTTATCAAATGCCTTAGTATAATCTATGAAGCACAAATATATGTCTCTCTGTCTATATATGTCGTAAATTAGTGGGTCATAAATGAATGGGTCGTAAATGAGTGGACCACGACTGAATAGGTCATAAATGAGTGGGTCATAAATTTGTGGGTCATAAATTTGTGGGTCATAAATTAGTGGGGCAGCCGCTACACGCTACGGGATTTGCTGAGGAGGGGATCCGAGCACTTATGGACTGAATGGTTCGATGTGCAGTCAGGATGATCTGTCGACTAACTAACTAACTAACTAACTAAATTAGTGGGTCATAAATTAGTGCACCACAACTGAATAGGTCATAAATCAAGTAGGACGTAAATTAGTTGACCACAACTGAATAGGTCATAAATGAGTAGGCCGTAAATGAGTGCGTCGTAAATTAGTGGGCCATAATTGAGTAGGCCGGTCGTAAATGAGTAGGCCGTAAATTAGTGTGTCGTAAACGAGTGGGCATTAATACAGGATGCCGTAAATGAGTGGGTCGTAAATAAGTGGGCCATATTCGAATAGGGCGTACATGAGTATGCCGTATATGAGGGGGCCGTAAATGAGCGGGCCGTAACTGAGTGGGCCGTAACTGAGTAGGCCTTAACTGAGTGGGACGTAAATGTACCAGTAAACGACCCTTCTACACGCCATGAGGTGTTGTGTATATGGTGCTCTCCCCCATAGCTGCACGGATCAACCGGCGCCACATGGGCGATGTTGTCACCACCATGCCTTGTACCTCCCAGAACATTTCCTGGTTCCATTCTGAGGCTGTGTCCGCCTGGCAACATTCTACACACAAATCCCGCTCTGACGGGTACTCGAACACGTGCCCATTGAAGCACACGGGCGCCTCCCAACTCAGTAAAAAAAAACAACAATGTTGCACGTCTTTTGCAGAACGGTGCGATCAACCCCAAGGTTGATTTATTTCCTAGGCAATTTTACGCTCAGTAGTTTGCCATTGATTTCTTAACGAGAAGTCAACGTTTCAGTCCAATACAGACAATTAACCCCTTTTTTACCCGATATAATCGCCACAGAAATTTACCAGCAAGCGCTCTTGTCCATTTGGTCGCGCCGACCCCTGCCATCTCAGTACAGACAAACAAAACTCTGGGAAATCAACCTCTGTGCCCCGATAATCATCAGCAAACATGACCGGCGTTTAGCTGAGTCAAATAAAACTCTCCCAAAGCGAGAATGTACGAATAGATAAAACAAACAAAGACATGTATTTCGAAACACCACTTCATATCTGTTCAAACTTAGGTACGCGGGCCACATGAGGCCCGTGACAGTTGTGATACAGGCCCGTACACAGTTGATTGGTTTCCCACGCCCCCTCCACTACTCCCATCAAATAAAGGCGGCCAGCGTAATACTGAAGACGGCATCCATGTATGAACTGACACTGGATATCGAATCGTTGTTTATGTGTAATACTGGATATAATATCCATGTTTATCAGCGTAATACTGGGTATATCCATGTTTATGAGTAATACTCCGGACAGTATCCATGTTTATCAGTAATACTCCGGACAGTATCCACGTTTATCCACAATACTGAAAATAGTATCCATGTTTTACAATATTCCTTGTACTAATTGTTAAATATCTCTACAACATAACCGTACATTCCATGTATTAAATGTTAACATAATTGTACAACATTCACAGTAATAACTGTACAACATAACTGTACAACATTCCCAGTACTAAATGTTAGCATAACTGTACAACATAACTGTACAACATTTCCAGTACTAAATGTTAACATAACTGTACAACATTCACAGTACTAAATGTTAACATAACTGTACAACATTCCCAGTACTAAATGTTAGCATACCTGCACAACATAACTGTACAACATTCCCAGTACTAAATGTTAACGTAACTGTACAACATTCCATGTACTAAGTGTTAACATAACTGTACAACATAACTGTACAACATTCCATGTACTAAATGTTAACACAACTGAACAACATTCCCAGTACTAAATGTTAACATAACTGTACAACATTCCATGTACTAAATGTTAACATAACTGTACAACATTCCCAGTACTAAATGTTAACATAACCGTACAACATAACTGTACAACATTATATGCACTAAATGTTGACACAACTGTACAACATTCCATGCACGAAATTTTAACACAACTGTACAACATTCCATGCAACAAATATTAACAAACCTGTACAACATTCCCAGTACCCAAAAGTGAACTGTACAAGATCCCTAATAACTAAATGCTGACATGACTTTTACTAACGAAACACGGGTTATCTTTACAATTCTTAATACATCACTGAACTGGCAATTGACGGGTCAATCCAACTCCAGAAGGTTCTTTCAAGGGTAGTGGGGGTGTCATCTGATCCTCGTTAGCGGAAACTGGGACACAGCAAGACCTGATGCCGTGTTGTGTGTCCAGAACCAGTACTTAAGAAAGCTAACACGGGTGGGACAGACAGTGGGAGTTGCCAATTATAACACAGGTGGGACAGACAGTGTGTGTGTTGTCAGTTATAACACAGGTGGGACAAACAGTGTGTGTGTTACCAGTTATAACACAGGTGGGACAGACAGTGGGTGTGTTACCAGTTATAACACAGGTGGGACAGACAGTGGGTGTGTTACCAGTTATAACACAGGTGGGACACAAACAGTGTGTGTTACCAGTTATAACACAGGTGGGACAGTGGGTGTGTTGCCAGTTATAACACAGGTGGGACAGACAGTGTGTGTGTGTTGCCAGTTATAACACAGATGGGACAAACAGTGTGTGCGTTGCCAGTTATAACAGGTGGGACAGACAGTGTGTGTTGTCATTATAACACAGGTGGGACAGACAGTGGGGGTGTTAACAGTTATAACACAGGTGGGACAGACAGTGTGTGTGTGTGTTGCCAGTTATAACACAGGTGAAACAGTGGATGCGTTGCCAGTTATAACACAGGTGGAACAGTGGATGCGTTGCCTGTTATAACACAGGTGGGACAGTACGTGTTGCCAGTTATAACACAGGTGGGACAGACAGTGAGTGTGTTGCCAGTTATAACACAGGTGGAACAGTGTGCGTGTTGCCAGTTATAACACAGGTGGGACAGACAATGAGTGTGGTGGGTGGATGGATGGATGTGAGGGTGGATGGATGAGTGTGTGAGTGGGTGGATGGATGGATCGGTTAATGAGAAGATGGATGGATGGGAAAGTGGTGGGTGAGAGGATGGATGGGAATGTGGTGGGTGGGAGGATGGATGGGTGGGTGGATGGATGGGTGTGTGTGGATGAATCGATTGGTGTGGGGATGGATGGATGTGTGGGTGGATGGGTGTGTGAGTGGGTGGATGAATGGATGGATGGATCGGTTGATGAGAGGATGGGTGTATGGGTGGGTGAATGGATGGGTGTATGGGTGGGTGAATGGATGGATGGGTGGGTGAATGGATGGATGGATGGATGGATGGATGAATGGATGGGTGGGTGAATGGATGGATAGATGGATGGATGGATGGATAGAATTTATAGACAGACACAAACACCGGCCAAGACTTAAGGCTTGAACACTAAGGTGTGGTTTTACAACACAATGGTCTCATAAGTTTCCGTCCGACCGGAGACATTCTTGTCTCGGAAAGCTTCCACAGCCGATCGATGAACCTCGACCCCGCCCAGCAGAGTACGAACACACACAACACAACTTACACAGGAAGTGGTTGTTGGGGCTGCCAACAGATGTCACAGACAGCGAGTATCTAGTCGGGTGGGTAGACTCGGGAGTCAGCGGGTACATGTATAGACTGTGGGAGATGTTGTTTATATACGATGCCTTCGTTGATTTATCGGACCGCTCGGTGCATGTTGTTTATGTGTGTGAATGTTTTTATATTAGGCGTGAGAGTGCTTGGTTCATTCCCACGGGAACTAACAAAGTGAAGAGAGGAAGGGGGAGAATAAAGAGAGTCATGGAGAGAGAGAGAGAGAGAGAGAGAGAGAGAGAGAGAGAGAGAGGGAGAGAGAGAGAGAGAGAGAGAGAGAGAGAGAGACTCGAATACAAATATGTCAGTCAGTCAGAGAGATGGGCCGTGGCGGGGCAATAAACAGTCACAGATAGAGAAATAGGGGCAATAAACAGTCACAGATAGAGAAATAGGGGGCAATAAACAGTCACAGATAGAGAAATAGGGGGCAATAAACAGTCACAGATAGAGAAATAGGGGGCAATAAACAGTCACAGATAGAGAAATAGAGAGAGGGTTGGTCAGACAGACAGAAAAGCTGGCAAATCAATTGACTGATTGTCTAGGTGGTGGAGGAGGAGGAGGAGTGCAGGAGAAGGATGTGGAGGAGGCGGAGGAGGAGGAGGAGAAGAAGAAGAAGAAGAAGAAGAAGAAGAAGAAGAAGAAGAAGAAGAAGAAGAAGAAGAAGAAGAAGAAGAAGAAGAAGAAGAAGAAGAAGAAGAAGAAGAAGAAGAAGAAGAAGACGAAGAAGAAGAAGAAGAAGAAGAAGAAGAAGAAGAAGAAGAAGAAGAAGAAGAAGAAGAAGAAGAAGAAGAAGAAGAAGAAGAAGAAGAAGAAGAAGAAGAAGAAGAAGAAGAAGAAGAAGATACTTGTACAGTGACTTAAACTACTGGCCCAACACACCTACACCAGTATGCCTGTGATCAAGTAGGCTACCATTCTGAGAACCACTGTGGCCTATTACAAGGCTGACTCCTCCCAACCAGGAAACCATTTGTATGGCAATTGACACGAGGATGCAACACATCCAAGGGGGGAGGGGGGAGGAGGCACTCCATGCATCCGGTGAAGTGTTCCTGTTTTATTGATTCCTATCTACGCTGTGTTAAAAACAACACATCATCATCCGTGTTGGCATGTATGATGAGAGTAACTAATTCTATTTGTGAGTTCACTTCTTTCAAGATATCTTCATTCCTCTTTCTACCCGCCCACACATCAGTCTTCTATAAAACCTCAGCTCCACATAATGTTTCACGTGTCTGTTAATTGCCCAAGTCTTTTTTACATGCCCAAACTATTCCATGTTCCTAAATTTGTTTTATCTTAATAGCCAACCTTCTAAGGAGTCTCCGTGGCCAACTGGTTACGTCGTATGTAACTAGAACATTATGTACAACAATAAGAAAGAGACAAACAGCTTTCGTCGGTCGTGTGATGAAAAGAGAGCTATTGGAAAACATCGTAACAGAGGCATAGGCAGAGCAAGAAAAATGATGCTGGATGGTTTGAGATGGTGGCTTGGAGGAATATCATCAGCAGAGTTGATCCAGAACACCAAAGTCTGAGATCTGAGGAGAGACATCAACGCCTACGTCAGCTGGCAGGGCACTTGATGATGATCTGTAACACATATTCAAAGGTCGATATGTGCGTACCAGCTGGTGTGTCGAGTATCCAGACTACACACCTGTTTGTTGGCACGGGAAACATGCGGGATCTCATTGCTTCATTAAAAGCGCACATGCCTGACATCTCCGGGCCACAGGTGAAACAATGAGCCTTATCTGCAACCTGATACAGTGGTATGTAGGGGCCACATTAACCTGATTCTGTGGGCGGGATGAGTGGGTGGGGGAAGAGGAGGACAAGGGAGGTAATGGGGTTGGGGCGGGGTAGTAAGTCAACACAATTAGGAAGGCGATATACCATGGACAGATAGAAAAGCCAATGAACAAGTACTACAAGAAACAAATGAAGATCGTAAATTGATTAGAGTCATTAGACGTAGACAGTCAAAATGTTTTGGGCATGTTATAAGAAGAAATTAATTGGAAAACTTTATGACAACTGGCAAGATCGAAGTGAAGAGACCAAGGGGAAGACTGGGAAGTAAATACCTGGATGTCTTGGCCACCTGGCATGGTCGAGACAGGAACACTGAGCTGATCCATGACTCTGGTGATCGAGTGAGATGGCGAAACATGACCGCATTATCGGCATGGCACGTGATGGATGGATGGATGGATGGATGGATGGATGGATGGATGGATGGATGGAAGAGAGTGGGACTTTCATGCAGAACGTCACGTGCTGTCTGGTATCAGTGGTTCTCCTTCTTTGCTGCAGTTTAAGGGAGTCGCCGTGGAAAAGTGGTAGCGTCGCGGGCCCAGCGCTCACAAGGTTGTAGGTTCGATTCCAGGCAATGTCGTTCGATTCACGAGTTTTCTCGGAGACTCCCGGGGGTCACTGCTGGCTCAGTGCGACGGCTTCGGCTGGCCGCCATGCGGAAAGAGACCGAGCCATATGGGATAAAACTCGGTGCAATAAAGTATGCTGGTCTCCTTGGCGAAAAGCGTACGGACGCGATTCGTAAGCCCGCTTACCCGCGTTCGAAACACATCTGCGACCCATTTGGCAGCAGAACGCGTTGCGCTGGGTTTTAACGAATTGGTATAAGAGCCGGTCGTTCTGAAAGCGATGGCAAACTACTGACCGTAAACTTTCCAAGGCATCGAGAACAGCAGTAAAATGCTAGTGTTGACAGCGATGTCCTGTAAAAAGGATACACCAAAAAAAATGTACATAGTCTCACCTGTTCCATAAGGGTGGACATATATTTACAGCGGCAAACAACCCACGTAGTTCTCAGTGTCACATATTATAGAATGGCCCGGGCTCGATATCACGTGGGATAACCACATGAATAGTTCGGTCTCCGAGACCGAGCCATATGGGATAAAACCCGGGTCAATGAAGTCTTTCTGGTGACTGCCGTTTCCATCGACGATGAACTGTATTTTTCGTGGAGGACTTTTTGTGTTGGCATTCTGACGGCGGCATTATGCCCAGTGTACCTGTGCGGGCTGTTGGCTTGCCGACACTCCTGTCTATTCTATTGTTAACATAGGGCAGTGAGGAGCATTTTGTGTGATATTCACTGGCACAGGAACGGAGTAATATGGGGACGACCCGTTGCCGTGAAGTTGGAACCGCGACTAACTAACTACCTAACATGAATATCTTAGCACAGCAACGAACATGCCATATCTGAAAAGACATGACCGAGACGGCAGGCACTAAAACAATGCCATATATTCTGAGAGCCGGTCTCCGTGGCTAAGAAGTTATCAACGCGGTTCGTAATCCCGCTTACCCACATTCGAAACATAGCTGCGCGCGATTTGGCAGAAGACCGCGTCGCGCTGGATTTTAACGAATTGGTATGGGGGGGGGGGGGGGGCAGTCGTTCAGAAAGCAATGGCAAACTACTGAACGACTTGCCAAGACATCAACAACAGCAGTGAAATGCTGGTGCTGACAGCGATGTCCTGTAAAAAAGAGTATTTTACAACATTTAGTTGCATGTCCTTCACAGGACGTAGCAGTCCACCCCAGCATTTTGGCTGTTCGTGATTCCTGGGCAAGTTTTACGTTCAGTAGTTTGCCATTGCTTTCTGAACGACCGGCACCTAAACCTGTTTCGAAAAAACCAGCACCGCTGTGTTTCGAACCCGGGTATATGGGATTGCGAATCGCGTTCGTAACTCCTTCAGCACGGAAAAAAGTATATGCAAAAAAAAAAACATTCTCAGAAAGCAAACGTAGCCCCGTGGTTGAACATGTCATTCTCATATATTCTCACGCGCACGGGAATCCCCCGTGGCCAAATGGTTCAACATGTCAGATTCATATATTCTAGCATGCACGAGAAGCCTCCGTGGCCGATTGGTTGAACATGTCATTCTCATATATTCTCACGCGCACGGGAAGCCCCCGTGGCCGAATGGTTGAACATGTCAGACTCACATATTCTCACGCGCATGGGAAGCCCCCGTGGCCAAATGGTTGAACATGTCAGAGTCATATATTCTAGCATGCACGAGAAGCCTCCGTGGCCAAATGGTTGCGTCGCCCGCCTCGAAGGTTGTGGGTTCGATTCCGGGCTAGATCATTTGGCTCACGAGTGCAGTTTTCTCGGGGACTCCTGGGGGTCGGCACTGGAGCTGGGAGTTCGTGCTTTGTGCGACGGTTTCGGCAGGTCGCCCTGTTAATATTAACTAACTCAATGTCGATGGATAATATATCGCCAAATGTAACCTCCATTTGGACAGAAGGAAGATATATCGACATACTAGGGTCATTGTGTTATTTTGTTTGTTTCGTGGTAGCTTCCGCAATTTCAATGTTCAATGCACGTATGAGAGGAAAGAGAGAAGAAAAGCAGAATGTCAGACGAGACTGCGTGCCCAATTCTTAACCCTTTGAAAATAAAGATTGTTCGTTCGTTCGATCGTTCTGTGCACCGGAAGTTTCAGGGCTAGCGCTCTTATCAATTCGACTCGTCAACTACTACGTGTGTTTACAGGAACATATAATAGACAAACAGAAACAGCATTTTGGGGACACCCTGTAGTTATTACAACACCAATCCTTTGTTTTCTGAAACAGCAATTTCCTCATCATTTTTCTCCTATATAGATACACATCAGAACTTGTCCATACTCTGACAATTAGAAACTGCGCGTGTCCATACACTGACAACTACAAACAGCACTGTAGTACATCTGAAAGCATTTTTGGCTTATAGAAAAATTATGGCAAACTACATCAGTGATTCCCGAAATTGCTACACGAATAACGTTTCAGTGGTATGGTCCTTGCACTGGTGTGCACTGGTCTGTGTTCTAATTATCGGTAACTAACAATTAATTCCCGGGTTATTTGTTGTGTGTACAGAGAAAGGACATAATTGCGCTCGATACAAACTCCGTGGGTTTCTGGTGGGCGATCACGATGTATGTCCCCAGTGGGTGACTTCCCAATGAACTGTATTTTCCCGGCGGGTTGGCTTGGGGTTAGTTGGTTGATTGGTTCGTTAATTCGTTGGTTGGTTGGCTGATTTAGTTAGTTAATTAGTTAGTTTGCTTGTTGCTTAAATGATTGCTTGGCATGCTGGTTGGCTAGTTGATTGGTTGGTTAGTGGATCTGTCAGTTAGTTGGCTGGTTGCTTTGCTGGTTGGTTGACTTGTTAGATGGCCGGCTGGTTGGTTGGTTGGTTGATTAGTTGGTTGGCCTGTTGGTTAGTTGACGGGTTGACTTGTTGGTTGGTTGGTTGATTGGTTGGCCTGTTGGTTAGTTGACGGGTTGATTTGTTGGTTCGTTGGTTGGTTGATTGGTTGGTTGGCCTGTTGGTTAGTTGACGGGTTGACTTGTTGGTTAGTTGGTTTGTTGATTGGTTGGTTGGCTATAGGTACAAGATCTACCGAGGCTATAGGTACAATATCTACCGAGGCTATAGGTACAAGATCTACCCAAGTTATAGGTAGAAGATCTATTCAAGCTATAGGTATAAAATCTACCCAAGATATGGATATAAGATCTACCCAAGCTGTAGGTATAACATCCACCCAAGCTATAGATATAAGATCTACCCAAGCTAAAGGTATAAGATCTACCTAGGTTATAGATATAAGATCTACCTAGGCTATAGATATAAGATCTACCCAAGCTATAGATATAAGATCTACAGAAGATATAGATATAAGATCTACCCAAGCTATAGATATAAGATCTACAGAAGGTATAGATATTAGATCTACCCAAGCTGTAGGTATAAGATCTACCCAAGCTATAGATATAAGATCTACCCAAGCTATAGATATAAGATCTACAGAAGATATAGATATAAGATCTACCCAAGCTGTAGGTATAAGATCTACCCAAGCTATAGATATAAGATCTACCCAAGCTATTGGTATACGATCTACCCAAGCTATAGATATAAGACCTACATAGGCTATAGCTGTAAGATCTACCCAAGCTATAGATGTAAGATCTACCCAAGCTATAGATATACGATCTACCAAGTCTATAGATATAAGATCTACCAAAGCTATAGATATAAGATCTACCCAATCTATAGGTATAAGATCTACCCAAGCTGTTGGATAAGATCTATAGGGACTACAAAGTATACTGCTATAATTATTCGGCCTTCGTCGTTGAACAGGAACATTCTATCCCGAATGTTTAGAAAAACAACAACCTAATACTGCTAAGAATGCCGGGCACTGCCTTCTAAGGAAGCCAATCAATACCTGTTAATTTATTCGGAATACTGTTATGCATATAGGAAAACACAAAGGTAACATACCTGTCAGAGTTATCTAAGAGATCATATCTCACGATGGTATCAGTTCAACTACAAACCCCCACATCTCAACGGCGATAACCCGCTGGTCGACGCAAACCAAGGCTGGCAACTCTTGTGGGTTGGTGGGGAGATAATTCTGCCACCGATTGACACACTTCCTGCTGTTGCACAAACATTCATAAACGAAGAATAGAACGAAGGAAAGGGGGGGGGGGGAGAGAGAGAGAGAGAGAGAGAGAGAGAGAGAGAGAGAGAGAGAGAGAGAGAGAGAGAGAGAGAGAGAGAGAGAGAGAGAACAGGACTAAGAAAGAAAAGAAGAATGCAACGAAGGAAGACCAGAAGAATAGAACGAAGGAGGACAAGAAGAATAGATGAAAGACGATAAGAAGAAGAGATTTAAGGAAGACAAGAAGAGTAGAATAAAGGAAGACAAGAAGAACGAACGAAAGGAGACAAAAAGAATAGAACGAAGGAAGACATGAAGAACAGAACAAAGGAAGACATGAAGAATATAACGAAGGAAGACAAGAAGAATAACATGAAAGAAGACAAGAAGAATAAAATGAAGGAAGACAAGAAGAATAAAATGAAAGAAGGCCAAAAATAAAGAACGAAGGAAGACAATAAGAAAAGAACGAAGGAAGACAAGAAGAACAGAACGAAGGAGGGTGAAGAACAGAACGAAGGAAGACAAGAAGAGAACGAAGAAAGAAAATTAGAAAACAACGAAAGAAGACAAGAAGAACAACGCCTATTATTACAACTTCCAGAGAAACAGACAGATCCGGAGCTGACAGACGCCGTACTGTATACAAAGAAACGAAAGTCGACACCGACATAACGAATAGGATAAGCGAACCAAAACTGTCTGTCTTAAAATACACAACATGCCATAAATATTCTCTTATTGTATGAATACAGAATAAGAGAAAGATGATCTAGTGTTACACATCATCCATGTTAACGTGCGGTTGTTAATTATGGGCAATTTGTGAACTCAAACGATAACACGGAAATGTGGTTAACATAAGAATGCTAAATTTACCGGGGGCAGTAACAATGAGTACAGCAATGTTCTTGAAAGAAGGATTATATAGAACAGTTTACATGTGACATTTTCACTGCTCAGATTTGGGAAGATAGTTTTACGTCCAGGTTTTCTGGAAGAAGGGCCAAGTACTAAATGACACTCATAGAGGCAAAGGAAAGAACAACAACAACCACAACAACAACAACAACAACAAAACTTTATTTTGAAAGGGTTAAGAATTGGGCACGCAGGCCCGTCTAACATTCTGCCCTTTAATCACTCTCTTTTATACATTATACCATTCACACATCATTCAAGGCTAACTGAAAACAGCAACAATATAAAAGATATGCATTATAAAGGCATGTGGAAAAATTAAAAATCAATACTACACGACTCAGTAATAGTAATAACTGGTGTGGCACTTATTATTAGCTATGTGGAATATACTGGCCTACCAAAAGGGGACTGGCTGTTATACTGGGGTTTTATTATTATTATTACTTCTATTATTAAGGGGGAAGATAATCTGTACTGAGATAGTGTTCAAATAATTTGCGATTATATGTATAGGGATTGGTGATGTCTTTGATTTCTTGTGGAGGATTGTTCCACAGCTGAGCTGCAGAGTACGTTAAGCTTGTTTTGTATAAGTCTATCCTAGGCTTCGGAATGTGTAATATATTTAATCGTTTAGAAGTAGAAATTAGATGACCAAAACAGACAGTAAGCTGTAGTGACTATACCGGCAAGTTATAACCCTGTTGTAATCACTATAGCTTTCTATTGTTATATTGTCATGTGTCCTCTAATCTTTACTTCATTCCTCTACGTCTATTAGTGCCTATCAATGTATTCTTCTCCTTCTTCTTCTTCTTCTTGTTCTTCTTCTTCTTCTTCTTCTTCTTCTTCTTCTTCTTCTTCAGCGTTCCGAGCCATTGAGGTTCTTTTCTGCAGATACAATCCGTCTCCATTCGTCTCTCTGGTGGACCTTCTCTTGCCAGTCGTTGATTCCAAGTGCTTGTAAGTCTGTATATATATTATCTCTCCACAATCTATTGGTCTACCTCGGGGTCTACGGTCATTTATTTCCTGAGTGTAAGCGAGTTTTGTCAATCAATGTATTACCTATGTTATTTCAGTGGTTGCTTGGGGTCCCTGACAGACGATATTTATGTGTACTGACGGAAGCCCATATTTTCTTAGATAAGGCTCATTTATTTCCGACAAAGGTCCATACATTCTTGACCAAGATCCATATATTCTTGACCAAGGGCCATGTATTCTTAACAAAAACAAAAACATCAGGGGGAAAAAAAGGACAAGGAACAAAACCACGAGAAACAAGGTTCCAAATGACCACTAGAAATGATCATAGTTTTTGTTTTCCTCCCCTCGCTCTCTCGCTCGCTTTGTACTCAAGCGTAGTACATACATAAGCTAGTACTAGTGCAGTGGACTGATTTTTGGGTGTGGATTTTTTTTTTTTTTTGGGGGGGGGGGGGGGTGTAATGTTGCATATCCCTTACAGGACGTTGCAGTTAACACCAGCATTTTTCAGCTGTTATTGGTGTACTAGGCAAGTTTTACGTTCAGTAGTTTGCCATTGCTTTCTGAACGACGGGCTCACACACCCCTGTAAGTTACCAGTTAGCTTTCCCTATTACCAGTATCCCTCGCCATCACGGGAACACCCTCCGACTTCTGTGGTACTTGTGATGTACGTCCCCATGTCAAGTACGAGAAGTCAATATTTTAATCCAACTAACTGGAGTATGACAAGTAGTGATCACTTTCATAAATACCCCATGGTCGTTTTCGGATTTGAAAACTAGAGACCTTATTTTTATCTTTATGATTACATCAATATCAAGTTGTACACGTTTGGGCGTCTTCTTATATTTATTTGTCCTGTTATTGGTGTGTGTGCTTAGTATATGGTGGTATTCACAGCTGTACATTTTCTATAAATTCGTCTTTTGTGATGATGACTTCTGTCGTTGTTTCCGTTGTACTCTGTTTACAAAGATCGCTGTGGGGCGCTGTCTCATTGTAATCATGTGACATGACAGAGTCCTCTTGTTGTTCTGAATGTTGTCTACCACTGATAGTTAGTTGCATATCCTTAACAGTACGTCGCAGTCAACTCCATCATTTTTTGGCTGTGTGTAATTTCTTAGCAAGTTTACGTTCAGTAGTTTGCCATTGCGTTCTGAACGACCGGCACTCATACCATCGTGTGCAAACCAACGAAAGGGGGTCTGCTTCCAAATCCCCGCAGCTGTGTTTCGAACGCGGTATGCAGAATTACGAACTGCATTCGTAACGCCTCCCCCAAAGAGCCGCTCCCTACTGCTTCTTGGTGGCATTGTGTGTGATCATGTCTTCTCTCCACTCCTCCATGCCACCATAAAGTCTTTACTTCCCCCTCTCCACTCAGGGGATCTGGCCGACACTTAGCCCTCTTAAGGAAATGCCAGACGCACACATACCCAGACAGCAACTTGTGCTATTAGCATTGGGACTCTTCGCCGGCTGTGGAATATGAAGACGTATGGGAATATCCAAGGTGTTGTAATGTTGGTCCTCAAACCTCTCCATTTCATTTTTTTTTTCCATTGTTCAAATTTGTTTTCATGTTTCCATTCTTCTTATTCTGTTATTACGCCTTAATATGGTCACTGAAATGTCTACAACAAACATCTTTCTTCGGTCATGTGATGAGAAGAGAGGCATTGGAGAACATCGTGACAACTGGAAAGATCACGGCGAAGAGAGGCAGAGGCAGACCAAGAGAAATTATGCTGGATGGACTGAGACGGTGGCATGGAGGAATATCATCAGCAGAGTTGATCCAGAAAATCAAAGACCGAGATCTGTGGAGAGCCATGAACGCCTATGCCAACTGGCAGTTCACTTGATGATGATGATAAATGTCTACCTTGTGTTTATATATTTTGCTTGTTTGTTTGCTGATGAAGGCTAGTCGCCGGAACGTCCTATGTTTTCCATAATTGTGTTCTACAAAGCTGCATTACTTCGTGTCATGTTATATTGTTGACATATCCACAAAGCTTGTATCTGTACACCCTTTACGCACACAACTAGCGTCAGTGCATTACGAAGTCTATTTCAATGGCAATGTTTGCCCTGTCTACAGCACAAATGAGCAGTCGGGCATTCCGAACCTTTAATCTCTCAGAATTAGCCGGTATTTCAAACCTTTAATCTCCCAGAATATAACAGCAAGTGAGTAAATAAAAGAGCCCATGGAGGTTCTGTAACAGCGTGTCCTCAAACCACCGCGACAGATGTGAACGCGTTTAGTCTGAAATCCCCACGACCGATGAAGACAAATACACAGAGCTGACAAAAAGCAGGACCAAAGGACGAAGACTAAACTGCTTCATTTGCTACACCAGTGGACAGCTGTCTCCGCTTCTTCTTCTGCTACTCCGTCAACATTCCCCCATTCTTTTTCTACTTCTTCTTCTTCTTATTGGTATTTTCTTCTTCTTCTTCTTCTTCTTCTTCTTCTTCTTCTTCTTCTTTTTCTTCTTCTTTTCCCTATATTCCTCCTCGTTCGACTCCCATTCTTTTTCTCCTCTTTCCTTTATCATCCTCCCCTTCCATCTCCGTCCTTCTTCTTCGTCATCACCATGGCCTTCACCTGTCCTACCCTTCCCCTCCTTTTCTTCTTCTTCTTCTTCTTCTACTTCTTTATTTTTTTTTTTTTTATTTTTCTTCTTCTTCTTCTTCTTCTTCTTCTACTACTTCTTCTTTATTTTTTTTTTATTCTTCTTCTTCTTCTTCTTCTTCTTCTTCTTCTTCTTCTTCTCCTTCTTCCTCTTCTTATTCTTCTTCTTCGTCCTCTTCTTCTTTTTGTTAATCTCCTTCACCTGTCCTCCCCTTCTCCTTTCTTCATCATCATCATCTTTTATCAATCCTCTAATTCATATACTTCACATGTCGTCTCCCTTCTCCTCCTCTTCTTCTTTTCGATATCCACGCTAATGCCTCTAATAAAATCAGTAGTTAGTTTGAACTCACGAGTTTCCCGCTACAGTATGTAGTGGAGGGAAGCTGGGAGATGCCATATTTGTTTCGCGTTCCTGGCTTAAGTTGGGCCCGGGCTGTAGAAGGTCGTGGGTCGACTGTCACCACCCACAAGGATCCCACGAAGCTATCTGACACCAGTCTGTTTCTTCCGTTGTTTCTTTCGTTTCTCTAGACCTGTCTGGTACGGCGGCCATGTGTGGCGTGGGAAGATTCCGGGGCCGGAAGTGTAAACTGTGCCGTGTTAGGCAAGCCAGCCATTGTTGGTCATAAACCAACCAATCAATTAATGGAAAAAGTAGCTGAGTGAATGGATGGATACACAAATGGGTGAATGAATGAATGAATGAACACGTGAAGTAATGAATGAATACTTAAATGAAATGTGACTGAATGATTAGACGAATGAATTAATGAAAAAGTAAACGAATGAAAGAATACATGAGTTTATTAATGATTTACAAAATTGAGTGAAATGAATGAATGAACGAACGAACGAGCGAATGAATAAATCAAAAATAGTAAACAAATGAATGTATAAAAGAGTGAAAAGTGAATTAATTATTACAGGAATGAGTAACACAAAGAAAGAATGAATGAATGAATGAATGAATGAATGAATGAATGAATGAATACGTATACGAAAGAATGAATACGTGAATGAGTGAAATGCTGAATAAATGATGACATGAATGAGTGAAACAATTCAAGGATGAATGATGTTAAACGTGCAGGTGTCACCAGTCTGAGAGACGGTTGCTACACTGACCATGCAGAACTCTATGACAGCTTTAACGGAGTACTCACCCACACATGCACGAACGAGCGAACGAACAAACAAACTTTATTTTCAAAGGGTTAAGAATTGATCACGCAGGCCCGTCTATATCACTCTCTTTCATACATTATTTCATTCACACATAGTTCAAAGCTAACGCACAGAATAAGATTCTCAGAGGCAGATATCACAGCGAGTGTGCAGTGCTAGAAATTTCATATCAACCTCATATATGTCATGAGCTGCTCCACTCTTTTCCTCCTACATCCTCAAGGAAAGTCGGCGGCATAGTTCTGACTTACTTAGTTGAAGCAATTCAACGTGGTTTCAAATAAAGTAAGAAAGCGAGGCCTGTCTAGTACTTACTTTGTTTTTTTTTTTTGATTTTTTAAAAAATTTACAGGACATCGCTGTCAACACCAGCACTTTACCGCTGTCGTTGATTTCTTGGCAAGATTGTGCTCAGTAGTTTGATACTGCTTTCTGAGCAGCCGGCTCACTTATCCCGTTAAGTTACCAACGCGGCTAGAACCGCTTCCAATTCTCTCGCGCTGCTTTACCCTACGTGGATAAACGGGATTACGGAGAAAGTCGTTTAATACCTAGGCCAGGGAGACGGGCTAGTACTTAGTACGCAGTAAAATATTTATATAAAATAACCGTACGAAACGACAAACTATTCAACTATATTTTTAGCAGAAGCAGTGAAAGCATATTTCTAGCTGCAGCAGCAGCAGTATTAGTAGTAGTAGTAGTAGTAGTAGTAGTAGTAGTAGTAGTAGTAGTAGTAGTAGTAGTAGTAGTAGGAGGAGGTGGAGGAGGAGGAGGATTAGTAGTAGTAGTAGTGGCAGTGGCAGTAGCAGCAGCAGCTATCGTATTATTAACAGCAGCAATATAATTATTACTAGAAGCACGGGGGGAGGGGGTCGTGAACATGGCACACAAGGACACTGCCAGGCTGTAATCTCAGTTACAACTTAATTCCGTGGAGTGCCCATGTCAGACTGCAGATTTTTGATAAGATTCAAAATGGGACCAAGAGCGCCGGTTTCAACTCTTTTAATAGATCACATGATTGTTGACCTTAGGCGTTGTACACAACCTGACACTGCAACACGTATCCAAGACACGAACTTAATATCAGTTCGTCTGCAGGACATGTTAAGTCCAACAAGATTTCGAAGATAACATTAGGGTACATTAGGTTGCTGGAGTACATTGTGGAATGTTTCCTGTCGTCACAAATGAGTATTCATTAATATCAAGACTTAATAATGTTTAATTTATGGCCATACGTGGTGAAATACTTTGGCCATATTAACGTAACAGTTTCAGAAAATCAAAACAATGTTTTCCCGTAGTCAATTTGAATAAGGAAGACACAAACCATAGACGGTACGGAAAGCCGTGATGGTCAGTTTAAAATTATCGTTGTAGACAATTCACATTACTGTGTGAACTTGTATATATTTCAGCTTGAAGGATGAATTTAGTTATTTTACTCTATGTTGTGTGAATTCTGCAGTGTGTTCCTGATGCAGCGAAATATGCCAGGCAATAAATCGTAGTCTATGGTTTGTGTCTTCGCTTTTCAAAAGTATCATTGGCACTCACAAAGCATGATGGGAAAGGTGAAGACAGACATGCTTCGGGCAGAGTGGCAGACTTCCATTCAACAATCAGAAATAGAAAGCACACGTTGAATGTTTCCCCCCAGAAATTACCGGTGTGGTGGGAAACGACAGGTTGTCTTGGTGGGGTATTGATGCATGATGGGGCAGATGTGGTCGAGGCCCTTGGGTTCGTGTCTATACTGCAGAAGGACGGGTAGATCATCACGGCTTGGAGACAATGGTGCTGCAGGGAGTGACCAGAGGATCTGACCGACACTCAAAACACTGAGGAAAGACCAGACGGATATGTAATCAGACTGCTACAGGTACCATTAGTACTGGGACTCTCCACTGGCTGTTGCAGATAAGGACGGAGCACGTATGGGAATAAACCAAGTGCTGTCGATGATATCGGTTCTTGGCTCAGCTGACTAAACCCAAACGGCATAGTGGTTTGAGAAGAACAGCGGTGACACGCGTGGTTTCTGGAAGAACAGGCAGCCTGGGGAGGGGAAGGAGGACTATACCACACAGTCCCCACGGAGGACAGTACTCTGATATCGGGTCGGGAGGTAAGCCCTACAACAGCCTCAACCCCACAGATACCAAGTCCGACTGGGAGTTCAAACAACTTAAACGTCAAACAGGTTCAAACAACTTAAACGTATATGGTTCAAAACAACTAAACGTCAAACAGGTTCAAACAACTTAACATCAACAGGTTCAAACAACTTGAAACGTCAAACAGGTTCAAACACTTAAACGCAAACAGTGTTTCAACACAACTTAAACATCACAGTTCAAACAACTTAAACGTCAAAGAGATTCAAACAACTTAAACGTCTATGGTTCAAACAACTTAACCGTCAAACAGGTTCAAACAACTTAAACGTCAACGGTTCAAACAACTTAAACGTCAAACAGGTTCAAACAACTTAAACGTCAAACAGGTTCAAACAACTTAAACGTCAACGGTTCAAACAACTTAAACGTCAAACAGGTTCAAACAACTTAAACGTCAAGCAGGTTCAAACAACTTAAACGTCAAACAGGTTCAAACAACTTAAACGTCAACGGTTCAAACAACTTAAACGTCAAACAGGTTCAAACAACTTAAACGTCAAACAGGTTCAAACAACTTAAACGTCAAACAGGTTCAAACAACTTAAACGTCAAACAGATTCAAACAACTTAAACGTCAACGGTTCAAACAACTTAAACGTCAAACAGGTTCAAACAACTTAAACGTCAAACAGGTTCAAACAACTTAAACGTCTATGGTTCAAACAACTTAAACGTCTATGGTTCAAACAACTTAAACGTCAACGGTTCAAACAACTTAAACGTCTATGGTTCAAACAACTTAAACGTCTATGGTTCAAACAACTTAAACGTCAAACAGGTTCAAACAACTTAAACGTCAAACAGGTTCAAACAACTTAAAAGTCAACGGTTCAAACAACTTAAACGTCTATGGTTCAAACAACTTAAACGTCTATGGTTCAAACAACTTAAACGTCAACGGTTCAAACAACTTAAACGTCTATGGTTCAAACAACTTAAACGTCTATGGTTCAAACAACTTAAACGTCAAACAGGTTCAAACAACTTAAACGTCTATGGTTCAAACAACTTAAACGTCTATGGTTCAAACAACTTAAACGTCAAACAGGTTCAAACAACTTAAACGTCAAACAGGTTCAAACAACTTAAACGTCAAACAGGTTCAAACAACTTAAACGTCAAACAGGTTCAAACAACTTAAACGTCAAACAGGTTCAAACAACTTAAACGTCAAGGAGGTTAACAATTTAAACGTCAACGGTTCAAACAACTTAAACGTCAAAGGTTGAAACAACTTAAACGTCAAAGGTTCAAACAACTTAAACGTCAAAGGGGTTCAAACAACTTAAACGTCAAGGAGGTTAACAACTTAAACGTCAAAGGTTCAAACACAAAGGTTCAAACAACTTAAACGTCAAAGAGAAGGTCAGCAAGGCCGAATGGATAAGAACGCTCGTTCTTAAACATACGGTGTGCTTATACCGAGGTAAGGGGTTCAACCACTACACCGGACAGTGGACTAAAATGTTGACCTATCGTCTTTGACTTGGGGATCTAAAGTACAAATACCTCTGAAGTCGGAGTGGGTTCTCCTGATGGCGAGGGGCACTGGTAACAGGGAAAGCTAATCCACACGCAAAATTCAGTCCAGAGCTACTAAAAGTAGTGTGTATGGATTACTCTTAAGCTCAAAGCGATCGAACGCAAACAAACAAACAAACAAACAAACAAACAAACAAACAAACAAAACGCCAAAGAGTTGGACTTCAAGAACTGTAACAGAAGCAAGCAGCCAGACAACCCTACAAACCGGATACTACCAGAACCGCGGGCAGAACCGCATACTTGTCAGGAACGAGACAATACAACAACAGCAGATATGTCAATTGGGGAACCCTTTGAGGGCCCCTAAAACAGTTCATAAATAACCACGCATGTATTATTTGCCGCTCAGAGAAGTAGAGGAAAGAAGCAGTGATTCATTCAGTAGCATGTCCTTTGTAGAACCTCGCTCCCATAACAACTTTCCGGAAAACTTCTCGGTCATAAGCAAGATGTCCCGCGTCCGATACACCAATCTGGCATCATCCGTCACATCCTGCACCCATCTTCTCTTTGGCCTTCCGCTTCCTCTCTTCCCAGGCATATACCCTTCAATTATTGTTCTCTCCAAACTTTCATGAAGTTTCAAGTGACCAAAATATTTCAATTTTCTTTGTTTTATCGTCTTTAATAGCCAACCTTCTTCAATATTCAGCTCTTGAAGTATGGATGCATTTGTTTATTTTCTTTACCCAAGATATGCTTAGAACTCGTCTGTGACATTTATATTCAAAGGCGTTTATGCGCTGTTCAGCTTGTTTAGTAAGTGTCCAGGTCTCACAGGCGTATGTTGCAATGGGAAAGATGCATGCTCTTCAAAAATCTTATTTTTGTAGTTCTATCTGTACCACTCCACAATTTATTCAGTTGTTTTAGTCTTTGAAGAGCAATAGATATTCGTCTTTTAATTTCTTTCATTGTGTCACCATTGTTGGTAATCAATGACCCAAGATATTCAAAATTTTCCACCATCTCCAATTTTTCCTCATTAACATATATTTCTTTCTCCATAGTAGTTTTATCTGTATGCATTATCTTTGTTTTTGCTATGTTAAGATATAAGTTGTGATTTTTACTATTCAATTGGGTTGAGGCTATTAGGTTTTCTATGCCATTCTGTGTTGTGGATAGTAATACTGTATCATCAGCATATCGAATCTCTGGTATGTCATGACCACCGATGTTTAGGGCATCATGTGAGGTATCTAGTTAGTCATGCGTCGAGGTTCACTTGTTCCTGCGGCGAGGTTCTGTCGTCATTTGGAGGTAACGGGTTCGAATCCCGGTCGGTAACTATAGCTTTCAATCGTTATGTTGTTCAGTGCGTCCTATAGTCTCTACTTCCTTCTCACTGCGGGATGTGTGGGTTGGGGGATGTGTGGGTGAGAGGTGTGTGGTTGGGGGATTGGATGGGTGATTGGGGTGTGTGGTTATGTGAGTGTATGTGGGGGTTGGAGGGATGTGGGTTGGGGATGGATGGCGGATGTGTGCGTGTGTGTGTGGGTGGGGAGATGTGTGTGGGTGGTGGGGGAGAGATCATGTGGGTAGGGGTGTGGGTGGGTGCGTGATGTGTATGTGGGTGGGTGGATGCAGTATGTGTCTGTGGGTGGGTGCAGGTTGTGTGGGTTGAGGGGGATGTGTGATTGGGGGATGTGTTTGGGGGTGTGTTTGGGGGTGTGTATTTGGCTGGGTGGTTAATGTGTGTATCGGTGGGTGGATGGAGGATGGTGGGTGGGGGATGGGTGGGTGAGGGTATGGATGTAGTGCATGGGTGTGTGTGGGGGTGGGGTGTGTGTAGATGGATGGGGATGTGTGTGTATGTGAGTTGTATGGTGGGGGAGTGTGGGGGAGTGTGGGTGAGTGGGGGGATGTGTCTCATAACATGGTAATATGCATTGATTATGTTTATAACATTCATTTGTCAATGTGTTTTTTTCCTATGTGAATGTACCATGCACTATTGATGAACGAAATATGAGTGATTGGATGGGCCGACTGTAAGACAGGCCTTCGTGCCCAATAATCAAATCACTTCTATGACTGTCAAAGAATACATGGGTGTTTATAAATAACAGCAGAGGTAAGCTAATAAGGGCACTGATAGTGTAGCTACAAACAAACAAGGCGGCCGTTGAGAAGTGCAATACTAAACATCATGTCCGAGTACTTTGGCCTACCACGTCTCAAACAATACAGATACATGTTCAAGCCCTGCAGAAAATAAACGTAGTATATATTAAGAAGAGCTTGAGTTTCTAAATGACCCTGAGAGCTATGCCGGCGGTAGCGTAGCTACCAGCAGGGTCTCCCAAGCCGGACAGGTCAAAGGACAGAGAACAGACAAAGAGAAACACCCTGGTCCTCCAGGTTGGGGGTTGAAGCGTGGGGTTAACATCCCCACCTTTGTAACAACTATTTTGTTACGAAACAGATACATAAGCCTCGAATTCGGTGGAAATAAGATATACTATGCACTACAACATCTACTAAAATCAAATGCGCTATCTCGTAACACCAAAATCACAATATACAAAACACTGATCAGACCAGTTGTGCTGTATGGCTCTGAAACCTGGAGTACAACGAAAGGAGACGAAGCCTTTTTACAAACCTTTGAGAACAAAGTTTTAAGACGCATCTTTGGACCCATTAGGGATACACAAAGTGGAGAGTGGAATAGAAGAAGTAACAAAGACATTTATGATCTGTTTAAGTCCCCGCTAATCACTGGTATCATGAAGGCTAATAGACTACAATGGCTGGGGCATATAGAAAGAATGGAAGACAACAGGGAAACAAAACCCGCTTACACTCAGGAAATAAATGGCCGTAGACCCCGAGGTAGACCAAGAAGACGGTGGAGAGATAATACATGTACAGACCTACAAGCACTTGGAATCAACGACTGGCAAGAGAAGGTCAACCAGCGAGACGAATGGAGACGGATTGTATCTGCAGCAATGAACCTCAATGGCTCGGAATGCTGAAGAAGAAGAAGACATTAAGAAGACAGAGATTACGTATTAAGAAGACAGAGATTACGTATTAAGAAGACAGAGATTACGTATTAAGAAGACAGAGATTACGGTCGTCACTCTGAAGAAGGAAATACCACGGGTAAATGGGAATATTCTTAAACAAGTGAATCTGTACAATTACCTCGAAACAGTCATAATATCTTATGGGAGATGCTTTGAAGAGATTAGAACTAAAATCGCAATGGCGAAGGTAGCCTTTTGCAAGATGGAAAACATACTGACCAATAAAAATTGTCATTTGCAACGAGAAACAGAAAACTTACCACAAACATTAGACAGAGGCTAAAACACAAAGACAACTCACACACATGGAAAGATTCATGGGAAAAAGAGATAAAGGAATGCAAAGGAGTGAAACTTTTCACAGCCTTTTGTGAGTGCACGGAACTGGGTCGGCACATGAGCTGATACCCCATGTTGAAGATTGCAAGATGTGGACACACACGAACGCCAACGCCAGTCGGTAAGGCACTTGATGTTGATTATACCCGCCCGCTCTCTAGCACCACGTATGCAATGACGTGGTTGATATATGCTCATGCCATGATGAAAGATCGTCCAGGTGTGCCGCTATCTCGGTGTCAGGTAATTTTACCGGCTGTGTACCGGGTTTTTCCTTCTGGCAATGTGGCCACCAAATGTTTGTCGTATTCTTCTGATCTCTGTCGGCAATGATCTTCTTGCCTGATCCTCTTTCGGAATCTGTGGTAGTGTAGAGGCTAGCATGGTCGGCTGTCATGAGGAGAGAGAGATGGGGGGAGGTGGGAAGACAGGGGAGGAGAAAGAGGAGAGCGAGGTAGAGGAGAAAGAGGAGGAGGATGGAGAAAGAGGAGGAGGATAGAGAAAAAGTTAAGCGGAGAAAGGTTAGGAAGTGTAGAAGAAAGAAAGAAAGAAAGATAGAAAGATAGAAAGAAGAAAGAAAGAAAGAAAGAAAGAAAGAAAGAAAGAAAGAAAGAAAGAAAGAAAGAAAGAAAGAAAGAAAGAAAGAAAAAAGAGAAATAGGAGAAGTAGAAGGAGGGGGAGAAGGAAATGGGAGAAGGAAAAAGAGAAATGGGAGGAGGAGGAGGAGGGGAGGAGGAGGAGGAGGAGGAAGAAGAAGAAGAAGAAAAGACAAATAGTAGGAAGAAGAAGTAGCAGAAGAGGAAGCAGCCTCAGCAGCAGCAGTAGGAGAAGGAGGATGAGACTACAATTATAAAACTCAGTGCACTCCAACAGCACTGGAACCCTCACACAAGACTAAACAAACAGCGTACACAGTTCTTCGTATTCACGCGCGCGACCAGCACGAGAAGCGACTATTTGCTAAACGTGATATGTGTGTTATTTGTGGCGTCAGACCGTCCACTCGTGAATCCATGGTGCTTAATGTTCTGTTATCTTATATAGATGGATCCTCGGCAGTGGCTGCACGCTCTTCTGTCGACCCAGTTTGTTGTGGGATCGAATTCGCATCCAGGCGGATTTTAAAAAGAAATCTGGCTTCAAGGGAAGTGCGTCACGCAAGGCTGTGCACCGCAAAGGTCAGCGTGTGCGACTTCGACATGCATGTGTCGGGTTTGCCTTCCCTAGATTGTCTCTATTACTTCCTCTAGATTGTCTCTATTACTCCTTCTATAGATCGTCTCTAACACGTACGACCTACATCTGTGTGCTCAAGCACCCATCTGGATGTCACTTCATCTCGTTTCCCACTTCGAAACTTAACACGGGTATGTCCTACATTGTCCTGGCCGCTGATGACACATCATTCCACGAGTGAAAAAATGAAAGATAAGAGAGTTCCATATTTGAAGAGATTATACAATTTCCCAACAAATGCGGACACAAGCGCGCCTCCACAATCCGGTTCACAGCTTCAGTGACAAACCAAAAGTAGGTGTGGACCAAACAAAAATGGATGGCAGAAACTGTGAAGTATGGCTGTGTCGCAGTTATGACTTAAAAATTGTTAGCAGGCATTTTGTATTACATTGCATGAGAAAAAGTAATGTATATAAGCCTATGGCAAGTTAACGGAAGTTAATTACCGCGATTAATCATCCCATGACAATTAATCATTTAATGACCGCCCAGGATGATGACTCACTCTTATCGGAGCACACATGCAAGCACTCACCATTGACGGCTGGGTCGTGCTGTTCATCAAACAGGGACCACACGATGGAAAATACAGGAAGAAATAGTCCCATTTGTTTCTCTGTATAAATACATTCACGTGCATTGTTTACTACAGTGGTTCTCAACCTTTTTTGCCCCGTTCCCCCCTTGACCATATTTTCAGAACGTCATTCCCCCCCCCCCCTTCCTATCAAAAATTTGGCCCGTTCCCCCCTTCATCGTATTTTAAGAACGTCATTCCCCCCCCCCCCTTCATATATCCTATCTAAAAATTCCCCCCACCCCTATAATGTATACGTAAAAATGTAAGGTAAATTTAATAGCACATACTAAAACAAGTCTAGACATCCACATAAAACATGATTTGTGGGTCTACTGACTTTATAAAATGAATTTTCGAAGGATGAGACGTACTTAACTGTAAAGCATGAAGGGAAAAACAATATCAAGTAATCGGTTCTAGTATTAACGCTATCTTGAAATGGTCTTCATTTCTCCCCCCACCCCCACCCCCTCCCCCCTCCTGGAAACCCTAAAATTCCCCCCTGGAGGGGAATTCCCCACCGGTTGAGAACCACTGAGTTTACTTGAAGTATGATAAAGAAGTAGAGACTAGAGGACATATTTATCATTATGTGCCATGCCGATAAGCGTGGGCCGTCATGTTTCGGCATCTCACAAGATCACTAGAGTCGTGGATACGCAGTTGCTCCTATTCTCTATGAATTGACAAAACATGATTTTCTTGGCATCTATCTGCAAAGAAGGCTTTCCTTCTTAGCAGTGACCATAATGGTCGATGACCGTAGCCATTGGCTCCAAAAAGAGATCCTCTGCCTACCGTCGAGAAATTGGAGACCATAACCAACAACTACCTGTCCACTGCTCTTCAACTCCATCCACTACCTACACGTATGGCTCTTATCGGGGTTTCCCCGACACAAAAGCGGTGGTCAGCATGGTAGAATGGATAAGAGAGCGCGTTCTTAAACATCCGGTGTGCTGATACCGAGGTAGCGGGTTCAACGCCTATACCGGTCAGTTGGACCAAAATGTTGACTTCTCGTCCTTGACTTTGGGACGTACATTACAAGCAACTCAGAAGTCGGAGTGGGTTCACCCGATGGCGAGGGACACTGGTAATAGGGAACGCTTGCCGGTACCTGTGGCGAAGGACCCAATCTTTATCTGGACTAGCATTTTCGACCAGTCGGATCGATTTTAGCGGCATGGCTTACACTGAACGACCTCTACTATAATTGTTGTGTGAACAACGTAACTGTGTGCGCGCGCATGTGTGTATGTGTGCGCATGTGTGTGTGTGCGCGCATGTTTCGAGACACTGATTTATTTACTGAAACCCGGGTCTGTCCCGAAAAACCGGGACATCCTGTAGCCCTATTGCTATCAAATCTATACACAAACTAATATTTACAGCACGTGTGAATAATGGCGACTGAACTAGGTTCAGTTACTCAAAAAGAACAGTCAACATTGCTTCAACTTTGGTCATGTAAAGAGAAGAGAGGCATTTGAGAACATCGTGACAACTGGAAAGATCGAGGGGAGGAGAGGCAGAGGCAGACCAAGAGAAATGAAGCTGGCATGGAGGAATATCAGCAGCAGAGTTGATCCAGAACACCAAAGACCGAGATCTATGGAGAGACATGAACGCCTACGCCCAGCGCACTTGATGGTGATTAACACTGGTTCGGTTTTAAGAGAACAACAGCGAACGAAAGAAAAAGAACAATCAATCTTACAGGACATGGAAAGTGCAATAAAAGTTACCCGGAGTTAAGAATACTATTAAATCCACCAGATGTATTAAGTTTAAAACAATCTATAGGCTTGTGTCGCTGAGTTGTGTTGCATGAAATAATATATTTTTGTAACAGATAATCATAATGTCAATCGAAACACAGAAAGATTAGTGTTTGTCTAAAATTAGACTTGACATAGATTTGATCACCCAAATCGCGAAGAGATTAGTGTTTGTCTAAAATTAGACTTCATATAAATTTGATCTCGCCACAACATCAATGGGTGATTACCCCAATAGACAGCTCGATTGTGCAAGAAGAAATGAAAGAACACAAAGACTTTGACAAAAGGATAAATACTTACATATCTTGACTACGTGGTGCCACGGGAATAAAAGAAATGAAATAAGACAAAGACTTTGACAAAGGGATAAATACCAAGATATCTTGAGTACGTGGTGCCACAGGAACAAAAGAAATGAAAGAAGACAAGACTTTGACAAAGGGATAAATACCCAGATATCTTGACTACGTAATGTTACGGGAACAAAAGAAATGAAAGAAGACAAGACTTTGACAAAGGGATAAATAACCAGATATCTTGACTACGTGGTGCCACGGGACAGGGTTCCACACACCGAGTCCAGGGTTCGACATACTGGGTCCAGGGTTCGTCATACTGGGTCCAGGGTTCGACATACTGGGTCCAGTGTTTGACATGCTGAATACAGGGTTAAACATACCGGGTACAGGGTTCGACATACCGGGTCCAGGGTTCGACATACCGGGTCCAGTGTTTGACATACCGAGTACAGGGTTCGACATACCGGGTCCAGGGTTCGACATACCGGGTCCAGGGTTCGACATACCGGGTCCAGTGTTTGACATGCTGAATACAGGGTTAGACATACCGTGCCCAGGGTTCGAAATCACCTGAGGCGGTTTTGAAGCTGGTGGCTTTGCGTTGATTTCTGTGGTGTGCGGGGCGACGAGGGAGCTGCAGTGCGGCAGTGTCTAGCACACTCGAGTGTGGACCTAGAGCCACGTGTTTGAATCCCCTTCAGGCGCGGGTTTGTTTTTAAAATAGACCTTTGGTGTCAGGTCGAGCGGATCCACGACGGGAGTCTGTCCATGCGCTCTTCGTGCAGCTGCTTTATAGAGGGATTCAGAAACATCTGGGGATGTTTATGGGAAATATAACAGAAGACTCCTGGAAGTAATCACAAGAGAGACCCTCATGATTTGGTCACGTCATAAGTCGTGGAGAAAGACCAAAGAGCACAAATACTGAGGATAGGTAGGCAGGTAGGCAGGCAGGCATGTAGGCAGGTAAGTAGGTAGGTAGGTAAGTAGGTAGGTAGGTAGGTAGTAGGTAGGTAGGCAGGCAGGCAGGCAGGCAGGCAGGCGGGCAGACAGGTAAATAGCCAGGAAAATGAGCAGCCAGGTGGGTATATAAGTTATATATGAAAATTATTGCGCGACGAAACACTACCAGATGTATCTGGTATACAAATTGTCCAACAAACCACAATGCAAACAGCACACTACAAAAAGCACACTACAAAAAGCACGGATTGCTAATCAACACACGCGCGGGCACTCAAAGGATTCAGGAAGGAGATAACCATTAAGTGCTGGCCGCTTACTTTGAAGGCGGCGGCGCTAAAGTACTCCGACATGTGGACATCAAGAAAACCATTAGGACATACATAAAAACACCAGAAAGATTACAAATAAGCAACACAATCAATTGCGCGCAGTCAACGCCAGGGGGTAAGAGTTCAAAACACATATTAGCTGAACAACATTAAATATCCTCAGCATCATCAAGTGCCTTCCCTACTGGCGTGGGTGATCATGCTTCACCACAAAATGTCATCTCCGACAGCATGGATCAATTCGTGTGTTGACTCCCTTCCGTGCCATGACACAAGACTGTCAAGAATCTTCTCAATTTGTCTTCCTCTATCTTTCTTTCCGCACATCTTTCCGGTTGTCACATGTTCCATTTGTTGTCTTTTCATAACGTGGCCAGAAGTTATGACTGCCTCTTTCTGATGTTTGTGATAAGTTGCTCTGTGTGACTTAACTTCCTTTTAAATGTCCACATTGCTCATTTTGGCTGTCCTGTGAATTTTAAGCAATCTCGTATAAAACCACATCTCCAAGGCTTCCAATGATTCTTTAGCCTGTATTCTAATTATCCAGGATTCGCAGCATATGTTAAAATTGGTTCAATGTAGCACGCAATAACTCTTTTCCTGACGTCCAATGACAAGGATTTATTGCATAAACTGTTTTTCATTTGACAAAATGCATTATTTCCTTGTCTTATTCTGTTCTTTGCCGAATGTTGGGCGGCGCTTACCAAACTTGACATCCAACATCGTGCCAACGGCTTCGGGCGGAAGAGCGCAATTGGGAGGGTCCAAGCTTTATCCTAGTGCGAGGAAATGTGACCTAAAGACTAAATTTCATGGACAGGGCAAACCAGGCCCTAAGCCTTGGTTGGCAGCTGGTCTAGGATCGAAGCTCCGACGGGAGGACAGTTAGAGTATTGCTTTGCTTATCAGGTACCTTCTGCAGCTTGTCTTGTTCCAGACGTATCGGTGTTACCTTTCCTTTGGGGTACACTAGACAGGCCGAGAGAGAGATCATGCTGCATGGGCAACACATGGTCTCTACATTCAGCCCAGGCTTTGTGTTATTGTGGCATAACGCAGCCAACATTATTCATCTTATCAACAAATGCCGCAAAAAGAGGAAACAACATTAAAAGAAATTGACTTCACAAACGCAATTGGAGATTGGGACGTAAAACTTAACATCGAAACTGGAACTGAACAAGTGACAAATGACGTGGATTCTTGGAAGGATTTCATCAGACCAAGCTCGGAAAATCATTGGATGAAAAAACCACCTGACCCGCCTTCGCGCCAGTGCATAATTAACATATATCCCCATTTCATCAGAAATGTTAATCAGCCGCACTTTTGTCTGAATTCGCTCCATGGACGGAGGTGAGAAGAGTGTGTGATCAAAAATTCAATGGACAAGGCAAAAGTCTGGATCCGAGGTACGTTTGTTAGCCCTTGATTAGACTAAGAACCCGATGTATCAAGTGTCAAGTAACGTAAACCCATGTTGTGATGTCAATTGAAATGTATGATTATTAATTAAAACCTCAGAAATGTAAAAATGCTCGACTGTAGATTCTAATGACGCAAAGCCATTCCCGGCCAGAATATTCTCTTCGATGAAACTGCCACCTCTGATATTCTTAAAGATAATTATTAACTTTAAGAAGTGCATTACACTATTACATTCTATTCTAAACAACTGTGAGAAGTGATGATTCGAAAGCAATCTTGTGCATTTCACCAGAAACAGGATGCTATCACTGTCTACAGCTGAAATGACAGTTCGTGTACTAGAACAAGTGCCTTGTTCTAAAACAGACTTATCTATGCCTATTTACAATCTAGAAAGCTGAAAGTGAAATCAATCTTTCCTTTCTCCTTTGTCTATAGAAATAATAGGGTTTGGCGAAATAAATATTTATATTTATGTCAAATTTAATTAGATAAGAGCACTTAGGAACTGCAATACATGAGAAAGTTGTGCTTCGCGGAACACCACCACGCGAAGTGAACTTAACTCATTACTCAACATAACTTAAAACACAACCCCACTCATCACCACTCATCACCACACAACACAACACTCAACATCACAACAACAACAGGTAATGGAAGAGAGTTATTAGACACAAGAAGAAGAAGTAGTTAATTGGGAAAACACAGAGAATTATTTATACACATTGTGAACACCATTGAGTAGAAGAAATGTTATAAATGTATGTCATTTATTTACATGCATCTTGACACCTTCTCACTCTTGTCATTGTCTCACTGTACACGTTCACTGACCCCAGGTCAAATGAAGACTTACATACAGCAGGAACAAGTTGATACAAGGCGTACACAGTGTGATAAACTCTGACCACCCCAAATTAACCCAACACTAGCTTAGAGAGAAAAAGAGGGGGAGGGGAACTAGTTCCTACTTCAGGAATTTAGATTTCTTCCGACCTACTTCTTATTATTGTATTGGTAGGATTGTATATATTTATGTGAATACTCATCAGTGATCTTGGTGGCTACATACCAACAACCACCCAACACATCAGCAAACTAACCACCTAAATCAGACCTGAGAGAGGGAAGCCGAGAGAGGATGAACCACAAGTGAGAGGGAGGATGACTTCGCTATGAGCAGAGCATGGGGAGGCCTTCAGTGGAGCTATACGGGCAGACCTGACGTGGATCCATCAGTCAATGGACCCTGGCTTACCTAATCTTCCAGTCACCAGGTTACATTTTCCTTGGTCGAACCCACACCCAATTTCAGGAAAAACTGATAATGTTTATGGTTGAGACACCACTATCATACTTAATATGTACAACATCAAAATGTTTACTATGTTTTCACACTTGTTGACATTTCATATATTGATGCTTGTTATTGATTGTCTGGGACAATGGTCCAATGTGCAACTGTTCTATTACTTTGTGTAAATCACAATAGAGATGTATGTACTGGCCAGAAGGCTCAGGCCAGTCAATAAATGATTAACATGAATTGACCTTCTGTTAATTTGTCAAGTTCAAACCTATCTGTGTCAACAACTTCTTTGTGCATCATGTTGTCAAAATCTAATGTGATTGATTATGTGTTTGATTGTTAAAAGATAAATTAACTCATAATGACTTACTAAAGGGGGAAATAAAAGACTCTATACCTATCAACTGCTCAACATCCATGTTTTCTTCATCTAAATCAGGCTGAGAAAATTCTCCTGACTTTCCTCAGATTTGATAAACTAAAAGGGGGCTCCAGAGCTAAAGAATCATTGGAGAAGGGGCAGATTCCCAATTAGTAAATTACCATTCTTACCAGGGCCATAATCTATATCTCCTAGACAATACTTAACAAAACGAGGCCTGCAGATAACTCAAGGTTCATATTCTGGGGTTATTGAAGATAGAAGAGGATGGGGCTCTACATCTTTTGTTAGAGATGGGGCATGCACTACAGTGATCTCCCACTCCCTTCAAAAATATATGACATATTGTGGGCTAAGTCCTGGATGGTTCCCATATATTAACCTTTAAACAATCACACTAAAATACATGAATACAGTTATCTTTAGATTTTGAACATTGTCATTTTCTAGAATGTTTAACAGATACCATGTGGGGTATTGATTGACAGCCACATGATATGAATGACATTTATAGATAAATAAGATAGGTGACTAATATTTACTCCTGGAGAAGGAGCCATGTTCATATATTGCTTCTACTTCAGAAAGAGGTGCTCCAGGTGAAATATATAGTGTGTATCTACTCTACCAACACTACTTCTCTTCCAGAGAAGGTGTTCTATTCCTGTGAAGTCTGAACTTAACAGCATTTCATCAACCACCGGAAAATCTTATCCGTTGGGAAAACTCTGTCTAATTTCAGATTCTTTTCTTTACTAGGAATTAATTGTGGTTACTTCAGTGCCTGCTGCCTTTGGCTTTTCCAGCATTGACAGACAGACATAACATAGGGTGTTTTTAATATTGCACATGCTCTGTTGTATCTTTGCAGATCAGGGACTGACAAGCGTACGCGGATCAGACTAGCTGCAATTATATTGTTAATCAGAGCACAGCAATAAAATATAGACATGGCGGAAACTGCAAAGTTTAGAGCCCAAATAACAGAAACAGGTAGGGAATGCGGGTTAGATGGCCTTGAGCTAGCTAACTATGTTTCGGATGCATTTGACAAAAGGGAAAGACTGCAAGCTGAATTGGCTCTCAAAGAAAAACAGCTTCAGGCTGAATTGGCTGAGAAAGAAAAACAGCTTCAGGCTGAATTGGCTGAGAGGGAAAAACAGTTTCAAGCAGAATTGGAGGAGAAAGAGAAACGATTTCAAGCAGAATTGGAGGAGAAAGAGAAACGACTACAGGCTGAAATGGAAGATAAGGAGAGAGAGCGTCAACACCAACTGGAGTTGAGGAGAATGGAGATTGAAGTGGAGATCCGGAGAATAGAGAAAGGGAGTGGTCCTACACCCTCAACCTCATCAGGATCGCCAGTGACAGAACCACCTCACGTCTCTCAACTTAATTCAGGAGCTATGTCATTTCCTCTGGACCCCTTTAATGAACAGACTGACCACATCGAAGGATTTTTATCACGCTTCGAGGCAATGGCTGTCAGCTGTGGGCTTGAAGAGAGTAGATGGGCGACGAAGTTGGCGCAGGCCTTAAGATCCACGGCGTATGAAGTGTTCTCAAGACTCACTAGAGAGGAACAACAGAACTACACAACACTCAAGACGGCACTCTTAAGCCGATTCGAAGTGGACGCCGAATCTTATAAACTCAGGTTCAAAGCCGCAAGGAAGGAACCGGGTGAGAGCTACGCACAGCTAGTCGAAAGACTGAAGTCATACATACAAAGATGGACTTGCTTGGGAGGATTTGAGGAAAATTATGAAGGACTCCGTGAAATGATTATCATTGATCAGATCAAGGGGAAAATGCAGAACGAAATGAAGGCATTCCTAACCCAAAACGGGGCTGACCGCCTGGAAACTATAATCATCCTGGCAGAGAGATTTGAGAAATCTCAAAAGGAGATGGGAGGAAAGGGACGTTCGAACAACACCCCCTCTCAAAACAAAACTCCACAGCCAAAAGAGGGTGAAAACACTGTAGCCACCGGGAAAAAGGGGAAATCCCCGAAAAACACTCAACACTCAGTCCAAACAGCGCCGAAGGAGGACAAACCATTCTGTACCCATTGCAAAATTAAAGGTCACACATTTCAGAGTTGCAGAAAGAAGCCACCTCCACACACAGCGGCATGTTTGGCCAACCGAAAAGAGAGAAAAGTGAGCACTGGTGAAACGTCCAAACAGACACCTCATCAAGACACAGCATCTCGTATTCCGGTTGTAGAATCCATCTTGCTAAATGGATTCCAAACGACCTGTTTATATGATACTGGATTATCATATGACTGTGTTGTTTCATCATCCTTAGTTCACCCTGAACAGGTGACAGAGGAAATAGTGGAATTGCAGGGACCACTGAAGAGTTCAACAAATATGTCTCTTCCAGTGGCAAAAGTGAACATAGCCTCGCGGTATGTCACCGGGACGATCAAGGCAGCAATCTTGGACGATCCGATATATCCTGTAATCCTCGGGTGTAGATTTATCGTTCTAGGAGAACCGGTTCAACCTGTGGCGATGGCGACCATGACCACTCGATCACAGGCAACAAAAACTCCAGAATCAACTACGCCAATCCCTCGAACGGAGGAACTGAAGAGGGCACAAGAAGCCGACAGCACCTTGGAACCCTGCTTCAGAAAACTGCCAAAATCACATTTACCTCTACGTAAAGGTGATCTGTTCATGAAGTCAGCACTTCTTTACAGAAAAGCAGGACGAGCTGGACAAGAGTTTAATCAACTTGTTGTACCGACTCAATACAGGACTCAGATCTTAGAGATGGGTCACAGTCTACCATTCAGTGGGCACATGGGTATCAACGCTACTACACAGCGGATTACCACTCACTACTTTTGGCCAGGGATGAACTCAGACATACAACGGTTTGTAAAATCATGCCCACAGTGTCAGAAAGTATCACCAAAACACCGGACACCACCGGCAATGTTGGGTGAATCGCCAATCACTGGAATTCCATTTGAGAAAGTGGCAGTAGACATAATCGGACCTCTCTCAGCAACGAAGAGGCGAAACCGATTCATATTAACGCTTGTGGACACAACAACCATGTGGGCCGAAGCAGTTCCTATGCCCAGCTGTGACTCCAAACACGTCGCTGATGCATTATTAGGAATATTCACACGTCTAGGATTCCCACAAAGGATCTTGACGGACAACGGTTCACAGTTTCGTGGTAAGCTCATGGAAGAGACCTTCAGACTTTTTCATGCACGCCATATCTTCAGTTCACCATATCACCCTCAGTCAAATGGACTTGTGGAAAGGTGGAACGGGACATTGATTAGTATCCTGCGCAAAATTGCCCAGGAGAAGACAGAGGATTGGGACTTGTATTTACCCGCAGCTTTATTCGCTTACAGGGAAGTACCCCATCACTCAACAGGTTTTGCTCCAGCCACACTGTTGTTTGGACGACCAATCAAGGGACCATTGGAGGCGTTACTCCGAACGTGGACTGATAATACTACAGATGATACAGTCGTGACTGCATCAACATATGTTGCCGAGTTGAAAAATCGTTTACAACACAGTTGGAAACAAGCGAATGTCAATCTACGTCAAGCCAGACGAAGAATTGCTCGTAACTTCAACCGCAAGGCAAAGGATAGAGAGTTAGAGGTAGGAGAGAAGGTGATGTTGCTGCTTCCAACCAGTCAGAATAAGCTGCAAATCGGATGGAGAGGACCTTATGTAGTGACGGAGAAGATCTCACGTACCAACTACAGAATTTCAGTCAAAGGCAAGATGAAAGTATTTCACATAAACCTCTTGAAGAAATATCATGAAAGACCCTCAACCACCGAACCTGCACATCTGATGGCCATGAGTGTGGCTACTGAAGTCGAAGAAGGATCAACAATGGGAGTCGAGTGCCAACTGCAAGCCAAAGAGACCTTTAAGGATGTGGAAATCAATCCCAACTTAACAAAGGATCAGCAAAAGCAGATTAGGGAACTTATGGCAAAATATGCAGAAGTACTTACTGATAAGCCAGGAAGAACTGATTTGGAGGAATTTGACATGAAGTTAAATGACACAGTGCCTGTGCGAGTCAAGACTTACCCAGTTCCTTATGCAAAGCAAAAGACTTTAGAGGAAGAAATACAACAGCTGCTCACCGCAGGAATAATCTCACCATCTGAATCACCTTACAGTGCTAGCGTCGTCTTATTGAGAAAGCCAAGCGGAGAACATAGATTGTGCATCGATTATCGACAGCTCAATGCTATAACTGAATTCCAAGCAGAACCTCTGCCGGATCAGAATAAACTCTTCACAGCACTCAACCGAGCTAAGTACTTTACTAGGATTGATCTCAGTAAGGGATATTACCAGATTCCTGTAAAACCGGAAGTTAGACCATGGTTAGCTTTCAGCACGCCTGGAGGACACTATGAGTTCAACGTTCTTCCATTCGGATTAAGTAATGCTCCCAGCGTCTTTACACGTATGATGAGAAAATTACTTGACCCACTACAGCATCCAGACATCAGTCACTTCATGGATGACATCCTGATCGCAACTGAAACATTTGAAGAGCATGTAGAAACCCTGCATCTTTTGTTCAGGCGCCTCAGAGAAACTGGATTGACGGCTAGACCAAAGAAGTGTCAGATAGGATTCCAAGAATTGGACTTTCTAGGTCATAAGATATCTCATGGACTGATAACTCCACAAGAGGGAAATGTGGACAAACTCCAGAGAGCACCTCGTCCAAAAACAAAGAAGGATGTAAGATCATTTGTATCCTTATGTGGATTCTATCAAAAATACATCAAGGACTTCAATACTCTGTCAGCACCTTTAACGGATCTTACCAAAAAGGGGAAACCAGAGAAAGTCACTTGGTCAGCTGACTGTGAGAGAGCTTTCACAGCACTAAAGCAGGCATTAACTGCTCATCCAGTCTTACATCTACCAGACCTCGACCAACCATTCGTGCTGCGCACCGATGCCAGTAACATAGGAATTGGGGCAACGCTGTTGCAGAGAAAGGGAGATGTACTATCAGAGCTATTCCCTGTAGCCTATGCTAGCAGGAAATTGAATGCAGCAGAGAGAAATTACAGTACTATCGAGAGAGAATGTCTTGCGCTCGTATGGAGTGTACAGAAATTTCAAGCATACCTATATGGCAAACATTTCACAGTGCAATGTGACCATCAACCACTCATGTTTCTCGCAGCATCTAAGACTCTGAATGCCCGACTTATGAGGATGGTCGCTGCTTCTTCAACCTTACTCGTTCCAGGTTGAATATGTTCCTGGGAAAATGAATGTGGGAGCGGACTTCCTGAGTCGACACCCAGTGCCTGATGAACCAGGTCAATCAGATGCAGAAGAGAATACAGGGGAGGACAAATGGGAACAGCTTGATAACTGAAAATGTTGGAAACATAGTTCCATACCATAGAACAATCTGGAGTGGGGCCATGTGGCATAACGCAGCCAACATTATTCATCTTATCAACAAATGCCGCAAAAAGAGGAAACAACATTAAAAGAAATTGACTTCACAAACGCAATTGGAGATTGGGACGTAAAACTTAACATCGAAACTGGAACTGAACAAGTGACAAATGACGTGGATTCTTGGAAGGATTTCATCAGACCAAGCTCGGAAAATCATTGGATGAAAAAACCACCTGACCCGCCTTCGCGCCAGTGCATAATTAACATATATCCCCATTTCATCAGAAATGTTAATCAGCCGCACTTTTGTCTGAATTCGCTCCATGGACGGAGGTGAGAAGAGTGTGTGATCAAAAAATTCAATGGACAAGGCAAAAGTCTGGATCCGAGGTACGTTTGTTAGCCCTTGATTAGACTAAGAACCCGATGTATCAAGTGTCAAGTAACGTAAACCCATGTTGTGATGTCAATTGAAATGTATGATTATTAATTAAAACCTCAGAAATGTAAAAATGCTCGACTGTAGATTCTAATGACGCAAAGCCATTCCCGGCCAGAATATTCTCTTCGATGAAACTGCCACCTCTGATATTCTTAAAGATAATTATTAACTTTAAGAAGTGCATTACACTATTACATTCTATTCTAAACAACTGTGAGAAGTGATGATTCGAAAGCAATCTTGTGCATTTCACCAGAAACAGGATGCTATCACTGTCTACAGCTGAAATGACAGTTCGTGTACTAGAACAAGTGCCTTGTTCTAAAACAGACTTATCTATGCCTATTTACAATCTAGAAAGCTGAAAGTGAAATCAATCTTTCCTTTCTCCTTTGTCTATAGAAATAATAGGGTTTGGCGAAATAAATATTTATATTTATGTCAAATTTAATTAGATAAGAGCACTTAGGAACTGCAATACATGAGAAAGTTGTGCTTCGCGGAACACCATCCACGCGAAGTGAACTTAACTCATTACTCAACATAACTTAAAACACAACCCCACTCATCACCACTCATCACCACACAACACAACACTCAACATCACAACAACAACAGGTAATGGAAGAGAGTTATTAGACACAAGAAGAAGAAGTAGTTAATTGGGAAAACACAGAGAATTATTTATACACATTGTGAACACCATTGAGTAGAAGAAATGTTATAAATGTATGTCATTTATTTACATGCATCTTGACACCTTCTCACTCTTGTCATTGTCTCACTGTACACGTTCACTGACCCCAGGTCAAATGAAGACTTACATACAGCAGGAACAAGTTGATACAAGGCGTACACAGTGTGATAAACTCTGACCACCCCAAATTAACCCAACACTAGCTTAGAGAGAAAAAGAGGGGGAGGGGAACTAGTTCCTACTTCAGGAATTTAGATTTCTTCCGACCTACTTCTTATTATTGTATTGGTAGGATTGTATATATTTATGTGAATACTCATCAGTGATCTTGGTGGCTACATACCAACAACCACCCAACACATCAGCAAACTAACCACCTAAATCAGACCTGAGAGGAGGGAAGCCGAGAGAAGAGATGAACCACAAGTGAGAGGGAGGATGACTTCGCTATGAGCAGAGCATGGGGAGGCCTTCAGAGGAGCTATACGGGCAGACCTGACGTGGATCCATCAGTCAATGGACCCTGGCTTACCTAATCTTCCAGTCACCAGGTTACATTTTCCTTGGTAGAACCCACACCCAATTTCAGGAAAAACTGATATGTTTATGGTTGAGACACCACTATCATACTTAATATGTACAACATCAAAATGTTTACTATGTTTTCACACTTGTTGACATTTCATATATTGATGCTTGTTATTGATTGTCTGGGACAATGGTCCAATGTGCAACTGTTCTATTACTTTGTGTAAATCACAATAGAGATGTATGTACTGACCAGAAGGCTCAGGCCAGTCAATAAATGATTAACATGAATTGACCTTCTGTTAATTTGTCAAGTTCAAACCTATCTGTGTCAACAACTTCTTTGTGCATCATGTTGTCAAAATCTAATGTGATTGATTATGTGTTTGATTGTTAAAAGATAAATTAACTCATAATGACTTACTAAAGGGGGAAATAAAAGACTCTATACCTATCAACTGCTCAACATCCATGTTTTCTTCATCTAAATCAGGCTGAGAAAATTCTCCTGACTTTCCTCAGATTTGATAAACTAAAAGGGGGCTCCAGAGCTAAAGAATCATTGGAGAAGGGGCAGATTCCCAATTAGTAAATTACCATTCTTACCAGGGCCATAATCTATATCTCCTAGACAATACTTAACAAAACGAGGCCTGCAGATAACTCAAGGTTCATATTCTGGGGTTATTGAAGATAGAAGAGGATGGGGCTCTACATCTTTTGTTAGAGATGGGGCATGCACTACGGTGATCTCCCACTCCCTTCAAAAATATATGACAGTTATGGAGAGGTATAACTCCATTTTATAAACTATCGTCCGTCAAGACGGCAAGGTGTCAGTCATTCTGTTCTTTATCTCTGTGATGCATCTTCCGTCATTAAATATACCACTAGAAAATAGGAATGATGAGATAGATAGGAGACACCGCTGGAAGGGTACGGCCGACCTCCGGCTGGATACGCCCACGAATGAAATAGCTCCCTTGCTCTATTGATTCGTGGGTGGAGATCAATACGTGCGGCGTGCCTTGTTGGAAACAAAGAGCCCGTTTTTTTTTTTTTTTGCAAGTTCTGACAATGAGAGCGGCGCACGTGCTTACACTGCGTGTTTCTGACCAACCTGTGGTGAGTATCACATTGTGTGATGTGAGTGTCTCATTGTGTGTGTGTGGGGGTGTGTGTGTGTCTTGTGTGCGTATGAGTGTGTTTATTAGTAGTGTCAATACAACCTGCGGTGATGTAACAAGAAAATAAGAAAGAAAGAAAGAAAGAAAGAAAGAAAGAAAGAAAGAAAGAAAGAAAGAAAAAGAAGAAGACAGACAAGAAGAAAGAAGAAAGAAAGAAAGAAAGAAAGAAAGAAAGAAAGAAAGAAAGACAAAAGAAGAAGACAGACAAGAAAGAAAGAAAGAAAGAAAGAAAGAAAGAAAGAAAGAAAGAAAGAAAGAAAGAAAGAAAGGCAGAGACAGACACGAAAGAAAGAAAGAAAGAAAGAAAAGAAAGAAAGAAAGAAAAGAAGAAAGAAAAGAAAAGAAAGAAAAGAAAGAAAGAAAGAAAAGAAAGAAAGAAAGAAGAAAGAAGGCAGAGACAGACACGAACGAAAGAAAGAAAGAAAGAAAGAAAGAAAGAAAGAAAGAAAGAAAGAAAGAAAGAAAGAAAGAAAGAAAGAGACATACTAAAAAGTACAAAAAAGATATACAAGACAGACATACAAGACAGACAGACAGACATACAAGACAGACAGACGGACGGACGGACGACGGAACTGGACGGACGGACGGACGGACGGACGGACGGACGGACGGGACGGACAGACAGACAGACAGACAGACAGACAGACAGACAGACAGACAGATAGATAGATAGATAGATAGATAGATAGATAGATAGATAGAGATAAACTTTCGTGGCAGGGAGCACACGGAAAGCCAGGGGAACCCCTCACGCTACAAGAAAAAGACATCTCCAGCGCTGGTTTCCGCGTCACGCTCAGCAATGTGGGAGGGGTGGGGGGAGAGAGAGAGAGAAACTGTCATGAAAGACGAACGATAAGGTTCCAGATGTACAACACTCGAAATGGCGTTCAGAGAGAGAGAGAGAGAGAGAGAGAGAGAGAGAGAGAGAGAGAGAGAGAGAGAGGAGGGGGGGGGGGGGGAGTACGCGAGTCAACGGATGTTACAACAGGCTGTCTACCGAGACTAGACACGAGGCTTGATAGATTTAGAACACATGAGGGCAGGAAGCCGGCGGAACACACGATCCCCAGGGCTACCCCACAGGCAGGGACAAGTCTTCCCATTGAAGTACAATTGGCCTCAGCCGCCCTTTCCTTCCACCCCCCCCCCCCCCCCACAACCACCACTACCACTCCTCCCCCAATAAAACGTATCTAGCCCGTCTTCCGGTTTCCCCCCTGAGCACGGGCGCGGCAGTTGGCATTGAAAAGTGAGCCAGAAATCTGAAGCATGCATGCCTAGCTGACGTTTGGAGGGAGAATCGCATTATAGTGCACGTTCTCGGTACCACTATTAAGAGAGAGAGAGAACAGAAAAGAGAATAGGAGAGAGACACAACAGAACAGGAAAAAAAAAATAACAGGAGAGAAAGAGACTAACAGATAACGAGAAAGAGAAATAGAAGAGTGAGAGAGACAATGGGAAAGAGAAAGAGAAGCATGTCAAGAGGGAGGCGGGCAGTATATTGTGAACTGGGAGTAGGAGTGGCCTGTCATGGGGAGGGGGGAGAAAAGAAGATACTGAGAGAGAGAGAGAGAGAGAGAGAGAGAGAGAGAGAGAGAGAGAGAGAGAGAGAGAGAAGTGAGCGAGAATAAGTGAGAGAATTTGAGAGAGTGAGTGAGTGAGTGAGTGAGTGAGTGAGTGAGTGAGTGAGTGAGTGAGTGAGTGAGTGAGTGAGTGAGAGAGAATTTGAGAGAGAGAAAGAGAGAGACAGAATAAGTGAGTGAGTATGCATGAGAGAATTTGCGAGAGTGAGAGAGAGAAAGTGAGCTAGTGAATTTGCGAGAGAGAGGGAGAGAGAGAGAGAGAGAGAGAGAGAGAGAGAGAGAGAGAGAGAGAGAGAGAGAGAGAAAGTGAGCTAGTGAATTTGCGAGAGAGAGAGAGAGAGAGAGAGAGAGAGAGAGAGAGAGAGAGAGAGGAGAGAGAGAGAGAGAGAGAACAGAAGCGCAACATTTTTTAAAGAAACGTGAACGTCCGTCCGTGTGTCACCGTGGCCCACAAGAGAAGCAAAGAATAGGAACACTGTAACCCACCAAACATGCCGCAAGAGGCGATCCAGGCTGTCGGCACAAGAATGGCAACCTCGTCCAGCACAGATCCGTAGCTTCACCGTCCAACCAACCACGAACAGGACCTCATAGATCTAGCCGTAATCAGACGAGATCCACTGGGAGATGACAGACAAGACAAGACAGAGACAGTCTCATGCGGCAGTCGAGGTCCACTGATAGATAACAGACAGGACAAGACAGAGACAGTCTCATGCGGCAGTCAAGGTCCACTGGGAGATGACAGACAGGACAAGACAGAGAAAGTCTTATGCGGCAGTCGAGATCCACTGGGAGATGACAGACAGGACAAGACAGAGACAGTCTCATGCGGCAGTCGAGGTCCACTGGGAGATGACAGACAGGACAAGACAGAGACAGTCCGCATGTGGCAGTCGAAGTCCACTGGGAGATGACAGACAGGACAAGACAGAGACAGTCTCATGTGGCAGTCGAGATCCACTGGGAGATGATAGACAGAGTCTCATGTCGGTGGCTGGGAAGTCCTTCACGAATTTCTTTCTCAAATCCCCCCCCCCCCCCCCCAAAAAAAAAAAAACTGAAAACTGTTCGGTGCCCATTTTAAAGGAGTTGTGGTGGCCGAGAGGTTAGTGCCCTTGCCTGGCAAGAGGTCCGCGGTTCAATCCCCAGCAGATACATGATCCTTGGCCAACAGTTCGGCTCTGGGGGTGACCCAGCCACATAAAAACGGGTACTAGACAATTTTCTGAAAATAAAAGTCTTCGAGCAAGGGGGCTGTCCACTCCACCTCAAATGTCCTGGTCTGGAAAATGCTCAGGCCTAAACACTTCACACCCCAAAGCTATCCTTCATGGTAGTACCCTTTTTTACTCAGTTTATGAGTTTGGGTGGACCCAGAGTTCTACTGGTCGGGAAATCATTCTGACTGTTTATGCATTGAACCCGGACAGAGAGAACTTGGCACGCAAGAGAGCTACTCACGGCTCCGTGGTGGACTTGAAGAATGAACGGTTAAAACAGCACGCATGTGTTGCTTTTTTTCGCATATCCTTTACAGGACATCGCTGTCAACATCAGCATCTTTCAGCTGATTGTTGATTTCTTGGCAAGATTAAGCTCAGTAGTTTGCCATTGCTTTCTGGTCGACCGGCTCACATACCCCGTAAGTCGTTGACGCGGAGAGAACAGCTACCGATTCTAGCGCACGTCACGTTACTCACGAGATTATACGGAATTATGGAGAAAGTCGTGTGAACACTAGACCAGGGAGACCGGCCATATGTTGCTACAAGCAATAGTTATAAACACGGAACACATGTCCCATATGGTGTCCCACCAGGGTAGAGGATGCATAAATTGTGTTTCATCAGCATGTGGCATGCCGATAAGCGTGTGCGGTCATGTTTCGCCATCTCACTCAATCACCAGAGTCGTGGATCTGCTCTATGTCTCCCCGGGAAGGTTAACCCGGTCAACAACTGCCAGTAGAAGTCGAATGTGTCGGCCTAACGGCGCAAGAACGCAGCTCTGCTGTAAACAGGCACAACGCAATCACGCCCGAAAAAAACTCTCCGGATCAACGCAGAAGAAGATCTGTGTGTTCTGGTCTCGACCATGCCATGTGGCCAAGTCCGTCCAGGTATTTACTTCTCTGCCTTCCCATTGTTCTTTTCCCCTCAATCTTGCCCGTTGTCACCAAGTTCTCTAATTTATTTCTTCTCATAACGTGTCCAAAAATGGTGACTGTCTGCGTCTAATTTCTCTAATCAGTTTACAGTTTTCATTTGTTTCTTGTAGGACTTGCTCATTGGTTTTTCTGTCTGTCCATGGTTTTCTTTGCATTTTTCTCAGAAACCACATTCCCACAGCCATCAGATGTTTTTCAGCATGTCTGCTATTTGTCAGTGCTTCACATCCATACAAAAATACAGGTTCTATATAGCATTTCAAACCTTTTTTTCTCGCTGGAATTGACATCTTTTTATTGGTCGATATACAACATTGGGACGAGACAAGAACACAGAGCTGATCCACGACTCTGGTAATCATGTGAGATAGCGAAACATGATCGCCCACGCTTATCGGCATGGCACATGATGATGATGATGATGATGATGATGATGATGATGATGATGATGATGATGATGATGATGATGATGATGATGATGATGATGATGATGATGATGATGATGATGATGATGATGATGATGATGATGATGTTTTCCATCTTGCTAAAGGCTACCTTGGCTGTGGTGATTCTTGTTCTAATCTCTTCAAGGCACCCACCTCACATCAGATGTTATGACTGCTCCGAGTTAATTGTACCGATTCACTTGTTTAAATCAATCAATCAATCAATCAATCAATTGTTTAAGAATATTACCATTTACCGGTATATCACACTGTGGTATTTCCTTCTTCCTAGTGACGACCATAATCTGTGTCTTCTTACAATTTAATTCTAAGCCCAGTCGTTCACTGTGTATAACAACCGTATCTACTAAATGACGCAGATCCTGTTCATTATCTGGAATTAAAACTTAATTATATGTTTCACAGGTACTGATGAACAACAGTTAGTGTCAAGAGACGTGTGGTTGGTTTTAAATGAAATGTCAAATCTATCACTGCATCTCGGAAACAACTATGTATGTTAAACGGTACAAGAAGAACAATAAACACTTCAAGGCCCAGAAAGCACAATCAATACTAATCGGCTTAGAAAGTACAATTCAGTTTACTCGACTTCGAAAGTGCAAACAACATTGGCTAGGTACAGTCAACATTGGCGAGTTAGTAAAGAACAATAAATGTTACTTGACTTTAAAAGCACAGCCAACAGTCGTACGACTCACACAGTACAGTCAACACTTGTCGGCTCATAATAAACAATCAGTATTCTGGACTTAGAAAGTGCAACCAACATTCGCTCGACTCAGAAAGTACAGTCTATATTGATCGATTTATAAAGACATGCAATGTTAGTAAATGAAGAAATAGTTTATAAAGAAAATCAATGTTTCTAGACTTAGAAATGCAGAATAGTCATTGTTACTCATCAGATGTGATTGTTATCTGTGCTACACTTATCAACAACAACGTAACATTAAATCTAACAGACGTATAAAGTCTGTGTAAGTGGATTGTGTTACTCTAAACTAAAATAATAATGTTTATGACAGGTAACAATGGTCATTTGAAACTCGCGAAGAGATTAGTTATTGTTTTGTCTAAAATGAGACCTGACATAAATGTGCTCAGCGCAAATCAACGTCCAGTTCTGAATGAATGTGTGCATCTGGTATATGAATTACAAGGGGCTTCAAATGAAAACCTTAAATATTGTTTTCCCTTGTATTATATATTATGACAGTGATTTATGTGTATTATATACGAGAGGACTTCAAATGAAAACCTTAAATGTATTTTTTTCTTGTGTGTGAATGTATTCTGAAACAGTAAAGAACACATGTATCATTTTTCGATGTAGTCACTATTGTGTTCAAGGCAAGTCCTCCAGCGCCGATAAAGTGCTTGGATTCCTGTAGAACGAAATTCTCTTGGTCACGTGTGTAACCACTTACGCATCACTTGCTATACCTCTTCACAGAAGTCACGTTTTGAAACATCATAATCCACTCATACACTTGCTGGACTGACAGGCATGCATCACCATGCTGGACCTTCATTCATACACTTGCTGGACTGACAGGCATGCATCACCATGCTGGACCTTCATTTATACACTTGCTGGACTGACAGGCATGCATCACCATACTGGACCTTCATTCATACACTTGCTGGACTGACAGGCATGCATCACCATACTGGACCTTCATTCATACACTTGCTGGACTGACAGGCATGCATCACCATACTGGACCTTCATTCATACACTTGCTGGACTGACAGGCATGCATCACCATACTGGACCTTCATTCATACACTTGCTGGACTGACAGGCATGCATCACCATACTGGACCTTCATTCATACACTTGCTGGACTGACAGGCATGCATCACCATACTGGACCTTCATTCATACACTTGCTGGACTGACAGGCATGCATCACCATACTGGACCTTCATTCATACACTTGCTGGACTGACAGGCATGCATCACCATACTGGACCTTCATTCATACACTTGCTGGACTGACAGGCATGCATCACCATACTGGACCTTCATTCATACACTTGCTGGACTGACAGGCATGCATCACCATACTGGACCTTCATTCATACACTTGCTGGACTGACAGGCATGCATCACCATACTGGACCTTCATTCATACACTTGCTGGACTGACAGGCATGCATCACCATACTGGACCTTCATTCATACACTTGCTGGACTGACAGGCATGCATCACCATACTGGACCTTCATTCATACACTTGCTGGACTGACAGGCATGCATCACCATACTGGACCTTCATTCATACACTTGCTGGACTGACAGGCATGCATCACCATACTGGACCTTCATTCATACACTTGCTGGACTGACAGGCATGCATCACCATACTGGACCTTCATTCATACACTTGCTGGACTGACAGGCATGCATCACCATACTGGACCTTCATTCATACACTTGCTGGACTGACAGGCATGCATCACCATACTGGACCTTCATTCATACACTTGCTGGACTGACAGGCATGCATCACCATACTGGACCTTCATTCATACACTTGCTGGACTGACAGGCATGCATCACCATACTGGACCTTCATTCATACACTTGCTGGACTGACAGGCATGCATCACCATACTGGACCTTCATTCATACACTTGCTGGACTGACAGGCATGCATCACCATACTGGACCTTCATTCATACACTTGCTGGACTGACAGGCATGCATCACCATACTGGACCTTCATTCATACACTTGCTGGACTGACAGGCATGCATCACCATACTGGACCTTCATTCATACACTTGCTGGACTGACAGGCATGCATCACCATACTGGACCTTCATTCATACACTTGCTGGACTGACAGGCATGCATCATCATACTGGACCTTCATTCATACACTTGCTGGACTGACAGGCATGCATCACCATGCTGGACCTTCATTCATACACTTGCTGGACTGACAGGCATGCATCACCATACTGGACCTTCATTCATACACTTGCTGGACTGACAGGCATGCATCACCATACTGGACCTTCATTCATACACTTGCTGGACTGACAGGCATGCATCACCATACTGGACCTTCATTCATACACTTGCTGGACTGACAGGCATGCATCACCATACTGGACCTTCATTCATACACTTGCTGGACTGACAGGCATGCATCACCATACTGGACCTTCATTCATACACTTGCTGGACTGACAGGCATGCATCACCATACTGGACCTTCATTCATACACTTGCTGGACTGACAGGCATGCATCACCATACTGGACCTTCATTCATACACTTGCTGGACTGACAGGCATGCATCACCATACTGGACCTTCATTCATACACTTGCTGGACTGACAGGCATGCATCACCATACTGGACCTTCATTCATACACTTGCTGGACTGACAGGCATGCATCACCATGCTGGACCTTCATTTATACACTTGCTGGACTGACAGGCATGCATCACCATGCTGGACCTTCATTCGCCGATGAATTTCTATAGGTTTCACCCTTCACTAACAAAAAACGGATAACACAACGCTACTCCTCTTTGGTGCATGTCAAAAGTGGGGCGGCCATCTGTAAACTGCCCTTAATATTAACCGTGTTCGTCTACACCGTGATGTCATGTGTTGAACACTATTAACATCCTTAACAACAATACTGACAGGTTACAGAACACTAGCATATAGTACGATATATATATATATATATTATATATATATATATATATATATATATATATATATATATATATATATATATATAATATATATATATATATTAGTAAGCAAGGTTTCTTTCAGGATGAATGTACGAAGGAAAGAAAGATACGACGAAGGAGACGAGGAGGGAGAAGGAACAAGAGGAACAACAACAGCATTGTAGGTTTGCTTTCTGATGCCCTACGACAATATAACATTGTTGTGAGGTCAGCTTGGCCGAATGGATAAGAGTATTCGCTCTTAAACTTCCGGTATGCTGGTGACGAGCTAGTGGCTTCAACCCCCTACACCGGTCAGTTGGACTAAAATGTTGACTTCTCGTCCTTGACTTTGGGGACTAAATTACAAGTAGCTCAGAAGTCGGAGTGGGTGTGTCTGTTGGCGAGAGACACTGGTAACAGGGAAAGCTAATCCACACACACACACAACAATCAGTCTATTGCACTAGAAGTTGCAGTACATGTATGGACTACGCTTGAGTTTAAAACCAGCGAGCGCTGTATCCTATGTAGTCTTGACACCACTGGTGTTGTGCTGAGGTACGTCAAAGGGAAAACAATCAGGATTCAGTAAAGTGTCAGCAACTTACATTTCCAAAACGTGCCAATAGGCAACAGTTTAAGAACCATTGATTTACAGTACGCAGTCAGTTAAATTAAATTACTGACTGGGATGAGCGTCTGGCTGAATGGATAGAATCCCATTTGTGTTTGAATCCACGGTAAGGTGGGACCAACAACAACAAACCATAACCTACTCAGTTCGTGGTGACTGCACTAGCCAGATGGTTTAAATTCCCCAGGCTCAAGACCATGTCCTACACATCAAGGTACTGTAGACAGCAATGACAGTTTAAATATAACATTAGAATGTTAGGAAAGTGAGGGTGGGTGTTTACAGTGGCAACACGAGCACTCCCCCAAAGAATGTGCCCAGGAACTCCTCCAGTGATGCCCTAAACCGAGTGACGCGCAGGCCGGAGGGGGGTGTGGGCGGGTGGGAGTGTCAGGGAATGTGTCAGTGGTGTTATATTCTACGTCATGTGTCAAACAGCTGCAGAACAGAGAGAACTAGTTTGGCCTACGCCCGCTCAATTTCAGAACAATTGATGAAGATTTCAACAACGAAGACACAAACAATAGATTGCACGATTTATTGTCTGGCATATTTCGCTGCATCATCACGGCAAGTACATACTGCAGAAATCACACAACATAAACTATAGTAGATAAATCCTTCAAGCTGACATATATTTTACACTTCAGATTGAGTAATCCACCAAATCGCTTCAGGGTTGGTAATGTTTATGTTGTGTCATTTCTGCAGCATGTACCCGACGAGATGCAGCGAAATATGCCAGGCAAATACATCGTGCAATCTGTTGTTTGTGTTTTCGTTATTCAAATTCACTACGGGAACATATTGTCTTAAATTTCTGAAACGTCGCCTATCATTACCAACTGTGAAGCGATTGGGTGGATTATTCAAGATAAGTGTAAATATATACATCAGCTTGAAGGATGTATCTATTTACCTTAGTTTTACCTAAGTTCATTGATGCTCTCGCTGGACTTATAATCTTACGTGTACGGGGGAGCAGCACAGCAGCAGCAGCAGAAGAAGAAGAAGAAGAAGAAGAAGAAGAAGAAGAAGAAGAAGAAGAAGAAGAAGAAGAAGAAGAAGAACAAGAACAAGAACAAGAATTAAATAGAGATTACTGCTTTGATGGAGGCCAGCTTGGCCGAATGGATAAGAACGCATGATCTTAAACATGTGCGCTGATGCCGAGGTAGCGGGTTCAACCCCTACAACGATGATTGGACTACAATGTTGACTTCTCGTCCTTGACTTGGGAACGTAAATTACAAGTACCTCAGAAGTCGGGAGTCCTGATGGCGAGGGACACTAGTAATAGGGAAAGCTAATCCACACGCAAAAATCAGTCCAGTAGCGTGTGTATGGACACAGCTTGAGTTTAAAGCGAGAGAACGCAAAACAAATAAACCTGTAGCAACCCCTATATTAAAGCGGCTGTATAAACATTGAAGAATGACGCATCAATTTACGCATTGATTCCGATAGCGAGGAGTGTGGAGGGACGTGGCAGCCCACGCCAGCTGACAAAACAAACGACAGACAATAACATGTCACAAAGATGTTCAATCACGCGTGATCACATTCTGGTTTCAAGGCACAGTTAGTTCTATTTCAATCCCTTTTTCTAAATACCCCACGTGCCCGTTCTTTCAGGATCTCCACATTTTTCAATGGATACGGGTTGTGGTTTTCCATGTCCCGGTTGGCTTCCTGTTTATTGTAACCCTGGGCCATCTAGAAATGACCTTCGGAGTTCTTAAACTGTGTTCCGGCTGATCCTCACCAATCAATCAATCAGGTACCGTCTCCACGATGACGGTTGTTCACAACGTGAATAAACACAACACCACACACTCGGAATCAGCGTGAATAAACACAACCTCACACACCCGGGAACAGCGTGAATAAACACAACCCCACACACTTGGAAACTGTGTGAATAAACACAATATCAGACACACTCGGAAACAGTGTGAATAAACACAGCCCCACACACCCGGAAACAGCGTGAATAAACACAATCCCACACAACCGGAAACAGCGTGAATAAACATAATCCCACACACCCGGAAACAGCATGAATAAACACAAACCCATAAACTCGGAAAGGGGAGAAGAACCGTCAAACATGTCAAGTTGTGTTCACACAAATGCTACCTGTTGACCACCACCTGTACACGAGATGTTGCGCCACACACGTATCAAGTCCACACAATGAATGAATCACCACAAAACGACAAGTAAACGACAACTCTACTAGAGGACGATCACAAGTAATGAAATTGGCGTTGCGGTTAAAGCTTTCGTCCACACAGAAAACAAACAAACCCAAACGGACACAACGACATGAAAAACACAGCGTGAAATTATCAATATAAAAGTGACTTATCTGTATCCTTGTTGTGCACTGGACACGTCTTTCATTGGATCAGCGTTTATGATTCCAATAAGGCCCATAACAAGGAAACAGAGAAGTAACCGTTATATATATATATATGTTCATGTAGTTGTATCGGTGTATGTTTGTAGTCTGTGTACTGACGAAGGCTTTAGCCCACGTCCATGTTTTCAATTGTGATTGTTTTCTATAACTCTTATCGATTCTACTTCTGGTTTTTGTCGATTCACCGATCACCTGTTAATCAGCATTAGTTGTGAGCTAAATCGGGCCTCGCATTTCTTCTTTTCCTAACCAACCCTACTACAAAGACGACCAGGTATACAACGAGCACCGCTAAACAACGACAGATTGTACTACACGTGATTCATCGCCTCCCCACAGCTGGCCTGGTTTCACCACACATCGTTCCTGGTGTGTCAAACTAATCACCCACATAACGTACACTCCTCTGCCACGATAAACATTCAGGTCCGGCAGATTACATTTAACACTTCTGGATATTAGCAATTGAAGGCGGCGCCGGGGAATGGTGTGGTCTCTGGATACAAAATTGGCTAACTTTTAGTACACCGCAGTCGTTCTTTGTGGCTCATTCTGGTGGGACTCTGCCTTGAATTCCAGGACCCAGGCTAACTAGGTCATAAGCAGCATGATGTGCCTGCCAACTGGCGTAGGCGTCCATGTCTCTCCATAGGCCTCGTCTCTTGGTGTTCTTGATCGTATATATAGGTAATTTTATGCTCCATTACTTTAGTCACAAAGTCAGGTCTTGGTCAGATATGACCGAGCTACCGTATGACGTCAGTTCCGTGACGAAGAGGATACGTACGCATAACCGTGTTCGAAACACAACTGCGTGCGATTTGGCAGCAGTCCGTCTCGAGTTTTTTTCTTCTTCTGAAAATGGTATGGGTGCCGGTCGTTCAGAAAGCAATGAAAAACTACTGAACGTAAACTTGCCAAGAAATCATGAACAGCCAAAAAATGCTGGGATTGACTGCGACGTTCTGTTAAGGATATGCAACTAACTTTTTCTTTTAAACTGTATGACAGTAGAGGGTACTACCGTGGCGTCCTAGAGTTAGATATATGCAGAGTTAGATATAGGTAAGGTTGTCTCCGTGGCGAAGTGGTCAAGCCGTCTGACTCGGGCTCCGAAGGTTGTGGGTTAGATTCCGGGCCGCATCCTTCGGTTCACGAATGCATTTTTCGGAGACTCCTGTGGGTCGTCGCTGGAACTACGGAGTTCGTGCTTTGTGCGATGCTTTCCACGCTGCGGAAAGAGACTGAGCCATATGGGATAGAAACCCGGTTATATGAAGTCGAACCTGTCGACTTTAATCGACAAGCTTTCTATTATCGTCTTACGTTGTGTGGTTTCACCAAACCCGACATCCCACATTGTGTCAACGGCTTCAGGCGGAGGAGTGCAAATGGGAGGGTGCAAGCCTTAGCCTGGTGTGAGGAAATGCAATTTAAAGCCTAATTGTCGTTGAAGAGCAGACCAGGCCCTAAGCTTTGGTCGGCAACTGGTCTAGGATCGAAGTTCCGACAGCCAGACAGCGCATTGCTTTGCTGATCCGGCAGCTTCTGTAGCTGGTCTTGTTCCAGGTGTATTGGTGTTACCTTTCCTCTGGAGTAAACTGGACAGGCCGAGAGCGGGATCGTACTGCATGGGCAACACATGGTCTCTACAATTCAGTCCATGCTTTGTGCAATGTTAAAACAACATTAGCTGCATACACTTTACAGGACGTTTACAATCAACAGCAGCAGTTTTTGCTGTTGTTGATGTCTTGGCAAGTTTACGTGCAGTAGTTTGCCATTGCTTTATGAACGACCGTCACTCATACCATTTACGTAAAAATACCAGTGCAACGCGATCTGCTGCCAAATCGCACGTAGCTGTGTTTCGAACGCGGGTGTACGGGATCACGAACCGCGTTCGTAAGCCCTTGTCACGGAGACTGGTTTTGTGCAATGGAGAGGTATAATTACTTTTTTGAAGTGTAACAAACTATAGTCTGTCAAGACAGCAGGATGCCAGTCGTTTTAATCAAGTGCCACACCTCCAATCCATACTGGATCGAAATAGAAAACACACACGAAATTTGTTTCTAAATCACGTAATGTGATCACCCCAAACACTAATCACCTTCTCCCGTCGCTTGCATTTAAAACCATAAACGAAACATTAACGCAATCTAAAACTATCTTCTTCAGTGTAGTAAATGCAAGTACCACAGCTGTACAAACCTAATATTAACATACATAATGAATCAATTAACTTGCGCACTGAATGTCGGTGCGTTTTTTAAGTCCTGACAAAAGATCCGGCTATAATACAACGAGGGGCTAATTATTTTAACTTTGCTCCTTTCAATTAAAAGCTGATGCCGAGGTTGCGGGTTCAATCCCCACTCCTGTTAGATGGACTAAAATATTGATTTCTCGTCCTTGACTTAGGGTCGTAAATTACAAGTACCTCCGAAGTCTGAGTGGGTTCGCCTGATGGCGAGGGACACTAGTAACATGGGAAGCTAATCCACACACAAATATCAGACCAGTGTACTAGAAGGAGTAACTTGTGTATGGACTACGCTTAAGTTCAAAGCGTAGCGAGAGCCGAAACAGAAAACTGCGAAGGATAATATATCGCCATACTGGGGTCATCGTGTTATTTGTTATGTTTCACGGTACCTTCTGCAATTGTAATGCTCGGTGAACAGAAATCTGCATTATAATACTTGTTAATTTGAATGTGTACCATGTCTGGTCCAAACTTAATTTCTGTTTGGCAATGAATCAATTAAAAAGCTTGTCTCGTCTGTTAGTGTGTCTTCAATTAGCAGTATTCGTAGGCACTATAAAAACTATACTCCTTGTCCGTCGTTAATATCCCCACAACCGGAACTCACGACGCTAATTGACCCCCTCGCTCGCTGGCTCGCACTCACGCCTGTAAACAAACGAGCTTGTGACTGGTACATGAAAGCGTGAGCGAATTTCTTGGTGTTCACATTCACGCTTGGTTACGCTCCGACAAAAGTATAACATGGTATGTTTGCAGTGGCGGATCTGTTAAGACGATTGGACTTAGGGTCTCTCACATTCAAAAGAGCCCATACACGCGTTACGTGTATATTTGTCTTGTTCTCTAGACGTATTGGTGCTACCTTTCCTCTGGAGTAAACTAGACAGGCCGAGAGAGGGATCAAGCTGCATGGGCAACACATGGTCTCTAAACTCAGCCCAGACTTTGTGTTATGGAGAGGTATAACTCTAGTTTACAAACTATTGTCTGTCAAGACGGCAAGGTGTCTGCCTTTAGTCTCGTCTAGTTTAGTCTAGTCTACATTAGTCTAATCTAGTCTACACTTAACCAGGGGAAATCAAACCAATAAATTCAGTAAAGTTGCTGACTCAGAGACAGACCTCATATCCAGAATACCTGGTAACACTGAAATACCTCCAACAGACCTCCTGTCATGAATACCTGGTAACACTGAAATACCTATAAAAGACCTCCTAGCGTGCATGACGTATGCGCTGAGTTAAATCATGACATGGTTTCATCCTCATAACCTTCCCCGCAGATGCGAAGTTCCAGACCCCACCGTTCAACACCCACGCAGCTTTCTAAACCTTGAACAGGACAGATGAGCTCATCAGCACATCCTCGTGGTGCTGCCACTTTGATACCGAGTGGACAGGAAAGCTTCTACACCAACCCACTCAATACGTGCACATGATGGTCACGTCCAAACGCCCTAGTGGACGCCAAAGCATCGGACTTCGGGCTAGAACTCAGTTTTCTAAAACAGTGGTTCTCAACCGGTGGGGAATTCCTCCTTAGGGGAGAATGTTAGGGTTTCCAGGGTGGGGGGGGGGGGGGGGGGGGGGGGATTAAGGTTATTTCAAGATGGCATTGATACAAGAACTGATTACTTGATATTGTTTGTCCCTCCATACTTTACGGCTCTGTACTTCTCGCCCTTCTGAAATTCGTTTTATAACGTAAGTAGACCCGCAATCACATATTATGTAGACGTCTAGACTTGTTCTAGTATGTGTTATTAAATTTAGCTTCCAGTTTTACGCATACTGTGTAGGGGCGAGGGGGGGGGGGGGAGTTTATAGAAAGGAAATGCGAAAGGGGCGGAATGACTTTCTGAACGTATGGTGAAGGGGTGCATGGGCCAAAAAAGATTGAAGACCACTGTTCTAGAAGATTCACAACAACCACCCAACTCAAAAACTCGCCTTCCTTCATTCAGTCATCATCATCATCCAGTGCCTTTCCATCTGTCGTAGGCAATCAAGCCCCTCCACAAATTACGATCTCGGGCGTCGTGGATCAATTCGAGTGTTGACTCCCTTCCGTGGCGTGATATAAAACTGTCAAGAATCTTCTCACACTGTCTTCCTCTTTCAATGAATACACGTTAAACTCAGTAAATTGGTCAACACGAAGAAAGCAAAGCCACGTCTGGGCGAAGCTAGCTAACATACCAACTAGGTCTAGCATAAAAAACACTAACAGATCAACTAGGTCTAGCATAAAAAACACTAACAGATCAACTAGGTCTAGCATAAAAAACACTAACAGATCAACTAGGTCTAGCAAACTAACACTAACAGTATGAGATCAACTAGGTCTAGCAAACTAACACTAACAGATCAACTAGGTCTAGCAAACTAACACTAACAGATCAACTAGGTCTAGCAAACTAACACTAACAGATCAACTAGGTCTAGCAAACTAACACTAACAGATCAACTAGGTCTAGCAAACTAACACTAACAGTAACAGATCAACTAGGTCTAGCAAACTAACACTAACAGTAACAGATCAACTAGGTCTAGCAAACTAACACTAACGCTAACAGTAACAGATCAACTAGGTCTAGCAAACTAACACTAATAGATCAACTAGGTCTAGCAAACTAACACTAACAGATCAACTAGGTCTAGCAAACTAACACTAACACTAACAGATCAACTAGGTCTAGCAAACTAACACTAACAGATCAACTAGGTCTAGCAAACTAACACTAACAGATCAACTAGGTCTAGCAAACTAACACTAACACTAAAAGTAACAGATCAACTAGGTCTAGCAAACTAACACTAACAGATCAACTAGGTCTAGCAAACTAACACTAACAGATCAACTAGGTCTAGCAAACTAACACTAACAGATCAACTAGGTCTAGCAAACTAACACTAACACTAAAAGTAACAGATCAACTAGGTCTAGCAAACTAACACTAACAGTAAAAGTAACAGATCAACTAGGTCTAGCAAACTAACACTAACACTAAAAGTAACAGATCAACTAGGTCTAGCAAACTAACACTAACACTAACAGATCAACTAGGTCTAGCAAACTAACACTAACACTAAAAGTAACAGATCAACTAGGTCTAGCAAACTAACACTAACACTAAAAGTAACAGATCAACTAGGTCTAGCAAACTAACACTAACACTAAAAGTAACAGATCAACTAGGTCTAGCAAACTAACACTAACACTAACAGATCAACTAGGTCTAGCAAACTAACACTAACACTAAAAGTAACAGATCAACTAGGTCTAGCAAACTAACACTAACACTAACACTAACAGATCAACTAGGTCTAGCAAACTAACACTAACACTAAAAGTAACAGATCAACTAGGTCTAGCAAACTAACACTAACACTAAAAGTAACAGATCAACTAGGTCTAGCAAACTAACACTAACACTAACACTAACAGATCAACTAGGTCTAGCAAACTAACACTAACACTAAAAGTAACAGATCAACTAGGTCTAGCAAACTAACACTAACACTAACAGATCAACTAGGTCTAGCAAACTAACACTAACACTAAAAGTAACAGATCAACTAGGTCTAGCAAACTAACACTAACACTAACAGATCAACTAGGTCTAGCAAACTAACACTAACACTAAAAGTAACAGATCAACTAGGTCTAGCAAACTAACACTAACACTAACACTAACAGATCAACTAGGTCTAGCAAACTAACACTAACACTAAAAGTAACAGATCAACTAGGTCTAGCAAACTAACACTAACACTAAAAGTAACAGATCAACTAGGTCTAGCAAACTAACACTAACACTAACACTAACAGATCAACTAGGTCTAGCAAACTAACACTAACACTAAAAGTAACAGATCAACTAGGTCTAGCAAACTAACACTAACACTAACACTAACAGATCAACTAGGTCTAGCAAACTAACACTAACACTAAAAGTAACAGATCAACTAGGTCTAGCAAACTAACACTAACAGTAACAGATCAACTAGGTCTAGCAAACTAACACTAACACTAACAGATCAACTAGGTCTAGCAAACTAACACTAACACTAAAAGTAACAGATCAACTAGGTCTAGCAAACTAACACTAACAGTAACAGATCAACTAGGTCTAGCAAACTAACACTAACAGATCAACTAGGTCTAGCAAACTAACACTAACAGATCAACTAGGTCTAGCAAACTAACACTAACACTAAAAGTAACAGATCAACTAGGTCTAGCAAACTAACACTAACAGTAACAGATCAACTAGGTCTAGCAAACTAACACTAACAGTAACAGATCAACTAGGTCTAGCAAACTAACACTAACAGATCAACTAGGTCTAGCAAACTAACACTAACAGATCAACTAGGTCTAGCAAACTAACACTAACAGTAACAGATCAACTAGGTCTAGCAAACTAACACTAATAGATCAACTAGGTCTAGCAAACTAACACTAACAGTAACAGATCAACTAGGTCTAGCAAACTAACACTAACAGTAACAGATCAACTAGGTCTAGCAAACTAACACTAACAGATCAACTAGGTCTAGCAAACTAACACTAACAGATCAACTAGGTCTAGCAAACTAACACTAACAGTAACAGATCAACTAGGTCTAGCAAACTAACACTAACAGATCAACTAGGTCTAGCAAACTAACACTAACAGTATGAGATCAACTAGGTCTAGCAAACTAACACTAACAGTATGAGATCAACTAGGTCTAGCAAACTAACACTAACAGATCAACTAGGTCTAGCAAACTAACACTAACAGATCAACTAGGTCTAGCAAACTAACACTAACAGTATGAGATCAACTAGGTCTAGCAAACTAACACTAACAGATCAACTAGGTCTAGCAAACTAACACTAACAGATCAACTAGGTCTAGCAAACTAACACTAACACTAACAGATCAACTAGGTCTAGCAAACTAACACTAACAGTAACAGATCAACTAGGTCTAGCAAACTAACACTAACACTAAAAGTAACAGATCAACTAGGTCTAGCAAACTAACACTAACAGATCAACTAGGTCTAGCAAACTAACAGTAACAGATCAACTAGGTCTAGCAAACTAACACTAACAGATCAACTAGGTCTAGCAAACTAACACTAACAGATCAACTAGGTCTAGCAAACTAACACTAACAGATCAATTAGGTCTAGCAAACTAACACTAACAGATCAACTAGGTCTAGCAAACTAACACTAACAGATCAACTAGGTCTAGCAAACTAACACTAACAGTAAGAGATCAATAAGGTCTAGCAAACTAACACTAACAGTAACAGATCAACTAGGTCTAGCAAACTAACATGAACAGATCAACTAGGTCTAGCAAACTAACACTAACAGATCAACTAGGTCTAGCAAACTAACACTAACAGTAACAGATCAACTAGGTCTAGCAAACTAACACTAACAGATCAACTAGGTCTGGCAAACTAACACTAACAGATCAACTAGGTCTAGCAAACTAACACTAACAGATCAACTAGGTCTAGCAAACTAACACTAACACTAACAGTAACAGATCAACTAGGTCTAGCAAACTAACACTAACACTAACTGATCAACTAGGTCTAGCAAACTAACAGTAACAGATCAACTAGGTCTAGCAAACTAACACTAACACTAACAGATCAACTAGGTCTAGCAAACTAACACTAACAGATCAACTAGGTCTGGCAAACTAACACTAACAGATCAACTAGGTCTAGCAAACTAACACTAACAGTATGAGATCAACTAGGTCTAGCAAACTAACACTAACAGTATGAGATCAACTAGGTCTAGCAAACTAACACTAACAGATCAACTAGGTCTAGCAAACTAACACTAACAGATCAACTAGGTCTAGCAAACTAACACTAACAGATCAACTAGGTCTAGCAAACTACCACTAACACTAACAGATCAACTAGGTCTAGCAAACTAACACTAACGCTAACAGTAACAGATCAACTAGGTCTAGCAAACTAACACTAACACTAACAGTAACAGATCAACTAGGTCTAGCAAACTAACACTAACACTAACAGATCAACTAGGTCTAGCAAACTAACACTAACAGTAACAGATCAACTAGGTCTAGCAAACTAACACTGACAGTAACAGATCAACTAGGTCTAGCAAACTAACACTAACAGTAACAGATCAACTAGGTCTAGCAAACTAACACTAACAGTAACAGATCAACTAGGTCTAGCAAACTAACACTAACACTAACAGATCAACTAGGTCTAGCAAACTAACACTAACAGATCAACTAGGTCTAGCAAACTAACACTAACAGTAACAGATCAACTAGGTCTAGCAAACTAACACTAACAGTAACAGATCAACTAGGTCTAGCAAACTAACACTAACAGTAACAGATCAACTAGGTCTAGCAAACTAACACTAACAGATCAACTAGGTCTAGCAAACTAACACTAACAGATCAACTAGGTCTAGCAAACTAACACTAACAGTAATAGATCAACTAGGTCTAGCAAACTAACACTAACAGTATGAGATCAACTAGGTCTAGCAAACTAACACTAACAGATCAACTAGGTCTAGCAAACTAACACTAACAGATCAACTAGGTCTAGCAAACTAACACTAACAGATCAACTAGGTCTAGAAACTAACACTAACAGATCAACTAGGTCTAGCAAACTAACACTAACAGTATGAGATCAACTAGGTCTAGCAAACTAACACTAACAGTATGAGATCAACTAGGTCTAGCAAACTAACACTAACAGATCAACTAGGTCTAGCAAACTAACACTAACAGAATGAGATCAACTAGGTCTAGCAAACTAACACTAACAGTAACATAACAACTAGGTCTAGCAAACTAACACTAACAGTAACAGATCAACTAGGTCTAGCAAACTAACACTAACAGATCAACTAGGTCTAGCAAACTAACACTAACAGATCAACTAGGTCTAGCAAACTAACACTAACAGTAACATAACAACTAGGTCTAGCAAACTAACACTAACACTAACAGATCAACTAGGTCTAGCAAACTAACACTAACAGTAACAGATCAACTAGGTCTAGCAAACTAACACTAACAGTAACAGATCAACTAGGTCTAGCAAACTAACACTAACAGTAACATAACAACTAGGTCTAGCAAACTAACACTAACAGTAACAGATCAACTAGGTCTAGCAAACTAACACTAACAGTAATAGATCAACTAGGTCTAGCAAACTAACACTAACAGATCAACTAGGTCTAGCAAACTAACACTAACAGATCAACTAGGTCTAGCAAACTAACACTAACAGATCAACTAGGTCTAGCAAACTAACACTAACAGATCAACTAGGTCTAGCAAACTAACACTAACAGATCAACTAGGTCTAGCAAATTAACACTAACAGTAACAGATCAACTAGGTCTAGCAAACTAACACTAACACTAACAGATCAACTAGGTCTAGCAAACTAACACTAACAGATCAACTAGGTCTAGCAAACTAACACTAACAGATCAACTAGGTCTAGCAAGCTAACACTAACAGTAACAGATCAACTAGGTCTAGCAAACTAACACTAACAGATCAACTAGGTCTAGCAAACTAACACTAACAGTAACAGATCAACTAGGTCTGGCAAACTAACACTAACAGTAACAGATCAACTAGGTCTAGCAAACTAACACTAACAGATCAACTAGGTCTAGCAAACTAACACTAACAGATCAACTAGATCTAGCAAACTAACACTACCACTAACAGATCAACTAGGTCTAGCAAACTAACACTAACTGATTAACTAAGTCTAGCAAACTAACACTAACAGTAACAGTAACAGATCAACTAGGTCTAGCAAACTAACACTAACATATCAACTAGGTCTAGCAAACTAACACTAACAGTAACAGATCAACTAGGTCTAGCAAATAAACAACCAAAACAAGAATCACGAACAACAACAACACACGGATGATATCAGCTTGTCACCCAGTGATTGATGTGTGTACACACAGAACAGTTTAATTTCATGATACCAAGTATTTGTATTTGCAATGAGACATTTAGGTGACTGCATTTTTCCTGGCTAACAAAAATGACTTCAGCAAACAGTAACTGGGGTGTCTACGATACAGATTCACCTGCACTATCAAACAACACTCCCTTATTAGGAGACAGTTGAAGGTTTACTTTACCAACTAAAGAAGAATGAACGAGGTTAGACACATTCCAGTGTAAAAGGCGACTAAAGAGGATTGGTGTGAGTGTGGCCATCAAACAGCATAGGGAATAGCCAACACCCAACCAGCCGTGAACTGGCCCTACAAAGGGCTTGACATGTGGGGTTGTGGGCCTACACTCTACTGGGTGTTACACTCTACTGGGAGTTACACTCTACTTGGAGTTACTATACTGGGAGTTAGTTACACACTTATATAAGTTACACTCTACTAGCAGTTACACTCTACTAGCAGTTACTCTACTTTTTTTTTCGCATATCCTTTACAGGACATTGCAGTCAATACTAGCATATTTCAGCTGCTGTTGATGTCTTGGCAAGTTTTAAGTTCAATAGTTTGTCATTGCATTCTGAATGACCTAGTAAGTAACCAACGTGACGCGATCCGCTGCCGAATCTCATTTCCTACGAGTATACGGGATTACGAACAATGTCCTTAACCCCTACGCCAGGGAGACCAGCAGTTACTCTACTGGAAGTTACACTCTACTGGAAGTTACTCTACTAGAAGTTACACTCAACTGGAAGTTACACTCTACTGGAAGTTACACTCTACTGGAAGTTACACTCTACTAGAAGTTACACTCTACTGGAAGTTACACTCTACTGGAAGTTACACTCTACTACAAGTTACACTCTACTGGAAGTTACACTCTACTGGAAGTTATACTCTACTAGAAGTTATACTCTACTAGAAGTTACACTCTACTAGAAGTTACACTCTACTGGAAGTTACACTCTACTGGAAGTTACACTCTACTGGAAGTTACACTCTACTGGAAGTTACACTCTACTGGAAGTTACTCTACTAGAAGTTACACTTTACTGGAAGTTACACTCTACTGGGAGTTACTCTACTAGAAGTTACACTCTACTGGGAGTTACTCTACTAGAAGTTACACTCTACTGGGAGTTACTCTACTAGAAGTTACACTTTACTGGGAGTTACTCTACTGGAAGTTACACTCTACTACAAGTTACACTCTACTGGAAGTTACTTTACTAGAAGTTACACTCTACTGGAAGTTAACTCTACTGGAAGTTACACTCTACTGGAAGTTACACTCTACTGGAAGTTACTCTACTAGAAGTTACACTTTACTGGAAGTTACACTCTACTGGGAGTTACTCTACTAGAAGTTACACTCTACTGGGAGTTACTCTACTAGAAGTTACACTTTACTGGGAGTTACTCTACTAGAAGTTACACTCTACTACAAGTTACACTCTACTACAAGTTACACTCTACTGGAAGTTACTCTACTAGAAGTTACACTCTACTGGAAGTTACACTCTACTGGAAGTTACACTCTACTGGAAGTTACACTCTACTGGAAGTTACTCTACTAGAAGTTACACTCTACTACAAGTTACACTCTACTGGAAGTTACTCTGCTAGAAGTTACTCTACTAGAAGTTACACTCTACTGGAAGTTACAGTCTACTGGAAGTTACTCTACTAGAAGTTACACTCTACTAGAAGTTACACTCTACTGGAAGTTAACTCTACTGGAAGTTACACTCTACTGGAAGTTACACTCTACTGGAAGTACACTCTACTGGAAGTTACTCTACTAGAATTTACACTTTACTGGAAGTTACACTCTACTGGGAGTTACTCTACTAGAAGTTACACTCTACTGGGAGTTACTCTACTAGAAGTTACACTTTACTGGGAGTTACTCTACTAGAAGTTACACTCTACTACAAGTTACACTCTACTGGAAGTTACACTCTACTGGAAGTTACTCTACTGGAAGTTACACTCTACTGGAAGTTACACTCTACTGGAAGTTACACTCTACTGGAAGTTACACTCTACTGGAAGTTACTCTACTAGAAGTTACACTCTACTACAAGTTACACTCTACTGGAAGTTACTCTGCTAGAAGTTACTCTACTAGAAGTTACACTCTACTAGAAGTTACACTCTACTGGAAGTTACACTCTACTGGAAGTTACTCTACTAGAAGTTACACTCTACTAGAAGTTACACTCTACTGGAAGTTAACTCTACTGGAAGTTACACTCTACTGGAAGTTACACTCTACTGGAAGTTACACTCTACTGGAAGTACACTCTACTGGAAGTTACTCTACTAGAATTTACACTTTACTGGAAGTTACACTCTACTGGGAGTTACTCTACTAGAAGTTACACTCTACTGGGAGTTACTCTACTAGAAGTTACACTCTACTGGGAGTTACTCTACTAGAAGTTACACTTTACTGGGAGTTACTCTACTAGAAGTTACACTCTACTACAAGTTACACTCTACTGGAAGTTACACTCTACTGGAAGTTACACTCTACTGGAAGTTACACTCTACTGGAAGTTACTCTACTAGAAGTTACACTTTACTGGAAGTTACACTCTACTGGGAGTTACTCTACTAGAAGTTACACTTTACTGGGAGTTACTCTACTAGAAGTTACACTTTACTGGGAGTTACTCTACTAGAAGTTACACTTTACTGGGAGTTACTCTACTAGAAGTTACACTCTACTGGGAGTTACTCTACTAGAAGTTACACTTTACTGGGAGTTACTCTACTAGAAGTTACACTTTACTGGGAGTTATTCTACTAGAAGTTACACTTTACTTCGAGTTACTATACTAGAAGTTACACTTTACTGGGAGTTACTCTACTAGAAGTTACACTTTACTGGGAGTTACTCTACTAGAAGTTACACTTTACTGGGAGTTACTCTACTAGAAGTTACACTCTACTGGGAGTTACTCTACTAGAAGTTACACTTTACTGGGAGTTACTCTACTAGAAGTTACACTTCACTGGGAGTTACTCTACTAGAAGTTACACTTTACTGGGAGTTATTCTACTAGAAGTTACACTTTACTGGGAGTTAGGTACACTCTACTGGGAGTTACACTCTCCTAGCAGTTGCACTTCTAGGAGTTACACTCTACTGATTGTTAGTAACACTCTACTGGGAGCTAGTTACACTTTTCTAGGAGTTACACTCTACTAGCAGTTATGCTTCTAGGAGTTACACTCTGCTAGCAGTTACGCTTCTAGGAGTTACACTCTACTAGCAGTTACTCTTCTAGGAGTCACTCTACTGAGAGTTAGCGACACTACTGGGAGTTAGTTACACTCTTCTAGGTGTTACACTCTACTAGCATTTACGCTTCTAGGAGTTACACTCTACTAGCAGTTACTCTTCTAGGAGTCACTCTACTAGGAGTTAGTTACTCTATTGGGAGTTAGTTACACTCTTTTAGGAGTTAGTTACACTCTATTGGGAGTTACACTCTAATGACAGGAAAAATGTCATAACGATGCAACAGACAGTTTTCAAAACAATTGATCGTGAATGAAGGCATTCATTTCTGGACAGACTATAGCAGTTACACTCTACTAGCAGTTACTCTTCTAGGAGTTACATTCTACTAGCAGTTACTCTTTTAGGAGTTACAATCTTTTAGGAGTTAGTTACACTCATCTAGGTGTTATACTCTACTCGAATTTACACTTTACTGGGAGTTACACTTTACTGGCAGTTACACTTTATTGGGAGTCACACTCTACTGGTAGTTACATTCTACTGGGAGTAAGTTACACTCTACTGGGAGTTACTCTACTGGGAGTTACACTCTACTAGACAGAAAAGTGGTAAAAGTGATATATTCTTAAAGCCTCTGGGTAGACAACCATTCATAAATAACACACACACACCCCCCCCCCCCCCCCCCCGCCTCCCACACTCTAGGGGAAAACTTGACTTTTTGATTTGTTCACAAAAGACATGGAATTCTACAACTGGAAAACTGGAGGAACAATCCAGAGTAAGAGATGGGAGGGGGAAATAATCTACATCACACACACACGCAAGCCGGTGGTGCTCATACAATAGCTGAAGTGAAATGAAGAACCAGATCTGTGGAGATGAATGATCGCCTATACCAACAGGAAGGGCACTTAATGATGATGATGCTAACTGCTGAGAGCACGGGACACTGGAGTGACATGACAACTTAAGTCTTCGGTATGACTAACCTAACGATGAACTGATTACCCACTCACTTGGTAGGAAGAAATACAAGAGGGAAGAAATATATAACTTATCTGGGAAACTCTCGGTTTTAAACTGTTCTCATAAAAAGACAGATAGTTGGTAATTAATGATTGCTTCAGGCTTCAGACTAACGTAATCTAAAGTTTATATTAACTTTAGATTACAAAGTCTGAAGCAATCGTTAATTACCAGCTATCTGTCTTTATCCGAGAACAGTTTAAAACCCAGAGATAAACATGGGACAATATCGCCGGAAATCAACAAGACAAAGCAAGGCCCTGGTGATTCTAACCGAACAGCAAAATATGAGAAAACTACATCGTTTACTAAACACGCACATACAAAAGGGGGAAAACATCACATACGTTAATAATAATAATATATAATATTTCATTCATTTTGGTATTACATTTAAAAGTAGGCGAAGAAGCAAGCAGATAAAAGTAAAACTAACTAACAATGCTTTGTTTGGTGTTTTGATGTAATTTAAATATTACCGATCTATCAGTATCCATCACAGGTTGAGAATCTTACTTAACTCAACTCTTCTTACTGTAACATGACCAAAACAACTCACACAAACAAAGAGACGGTTCACATGTTTCCTACCTTGTGTAATCCACAACTGCCAAGTGAAAAAGAACAAGAACAAGCTAATAATATCCTATGAATGAACGGGAATACGGCAGCGGGACACAGGGTAGTGTAGCGGTAGGAACCGGTGTAGCGGTGTGAGAGTGCGTTACAGAGAACACGAGTAACTGACACGGGGCTGAGGCGCGCCGGGCGGCCAGTGTGACTGCGCTTGCCGCGGCTGGGCGGCTGAGCTGTGACTCGGCTACCAGAACACGGTCTCTAGAGGGTGTAGTGACTACAGGCGGGATGGTCTTGTGCAGCCGGTACAGTCTTTAGAGGGTGTAGTGACTACAGGCGGGTGATCTTGTACAGCCGGTACAGTCTTTAGAGGGTGTAGTGACTACAGGCGGGTTGAATTTGTACGACTGGTAGTCTATAGACGGTGTAATGACTACAGGCGGGATAGTCTGGTACAGCCGGTACAGTCTATAGAGGGTGTAGTGACTACAGGCGGGGCAGTCTTGTTGACTGGTGGTGGAGACCATGACGCTGAGTTCTGGCGCACGTTGTAGGGAATTTCCGATCAACGTAAGAACTGGGTTGTTTTTCTTTTTCTTTTATTCTCTGCTCATGTCCTCCCCTCTTCTTCTTCTTTATTCTATGCTCATCTCCTCCCTGATCTTCTTCTTCTTGTTTTTCTTCTTCCTCTTCTTCTTTACTCTATGCTGATCTTCTTCTTCTTCTTCTTATTCATTAAAAAATGTCATTATTATCTGTTCCTCTCCTCCCCACAGTTCGTTTTTTAACCTTGCTGCTGCTGCTGCTGCCGTTCTTCCTCTTCTTGTTCTTCTTCTTTCTCCTCGGCTTCTTCTTCTTCTTTTCTTCTTTATTCCATGCGCCTCTTCTCCCTAAACTCCTTCTTCTGTTTCTTCTTCATTATCCTCTGCTCCTCTACTCCCAACTCTTCATTTCTTTTTCTTGCTGCTGCAGTACTTCTTCTTCTTCCTTTTTCTTTTCTCTTCTTCTTCTTCTCTCGCTCTCTCTTCTTCTTCTTCGTTTCCTTCTTTCTCTTCTCCTCTCTCTTCTTCACTCTCTCCTTCTTTTTCTTCCTGTACGACTTCTGTGATGCTGTGTGGTTTAAGACGGTGGCATGGAGTAATATCAGCAACAGAATTCACCCCAAACACCAACGACCCAGATACACCAACGCCTGCGCAATGTGGCTTAGGGCGCTTCCGGCCGCTGGGGCTTAGGTAATAGCAAATCGCGCAGTCTCATGATAACTCCCCGTCATGCTGTGTCATACAAATAACCAATAAATGCTGGGATTGATTGCAATGTTCTGTAAAAGGGCATGTAACTAACTAGTGGAGTATAGGTCCATAGCCACTTACCCCAAGCCCACCCATTCCTCCCCCCACCCCCGGTGGACCAGTTAACTTCCCACGTGTTCAGAGACACTCCTTGAGGATGGAATGAGGTAGAGATCAGAGGTCACACCACACAATATTGTCATCAATCATCGATCTTGCAGTACTCGTGACATGCCCGTATATTTTGCATATTTTTGTCAACAATATCCGGTTGAACCGTTTTGGTTTATCATTAATGAGGTGCCGTCCCCACAACGAAGGTTGACTGCAATGGATCTCCAAAATTGTCTGTCACTCGTAAATGTCTGTCTACCTCTTGCCTTCACCCTTACCCTCCAGTACTGTTTTTATAAGAATGTTATGTCTTTTAACGTGGTCGAAATATTTCACTTGCCTCTTTTTTATTTCTTTCATCAACTCTCTTTTCATTCCCAGTTTTTCTAGAACCTCTGTATTTGATTGTTTTTGTTTCCATGAAATACGACGTCTGTATATCCACATCTCCAGGGCTTTTCTATTCGACTTTCTAGTTGCTTGTTCATTGTCCAAGCTTCCACTCCATACAGTAGTGTTGAATATATGTAATATTTGACAATTCTCATTTTAATTCCTTGTTAATTTCTTTAGATGTAAATACTGACTGCATGACACTGAAAGCATTTTTGGCCATTCCTATTCCCTTTTAGATTTCTATTTCACTTCTGCCATCATCTGTTATTATATGTCCAAGATAAGAGAAACTTGTTACTTGTTCTAGTATCTCCCCGTTTATTGCGATGTTCATTGTTGACCTTTCCTTTTCACTGCTAATTATCATAGTTTTTGTTTTTTGGATGTTAATATCTAAGCCACATTCTGTACTATGCCTGTTTACTTGTTCCACTAGGTCTTGTAACTCTTGCTCACTTTCTGCTAGTAACACGGTATTGCCTTACTTATCATACCTGGGATGTGTAGTGTTGAAGTGCTACATAGAACCTGTACTTTTGTATGGATGTGAAGCCTGGATAATAAGCAGACACGCTGAAAAACATCTAATGTCAGTAGGAATCTGGTTTTTGAGGAAATGCAAAGAATACCATAGACAGACAGAAAAACAAACGAGCAAGTCCTACAAGAAGCAAATGAAAACTGTAACTGATTAGAGAAATTAGACGTAGACAGTCATAATTTTTGTGGGCATGTTATGAGAAGAAATACACTAGAGAACTTGACAGACACAAAATCAGATCACAACTGGTTCATTTACTATTGGGACTCTTTGCTGGCTGTTGCAGATGAGGAGGTAGCATGTATGGGAATGCCCCGAGTGCTGTAATGTCGGTTCTTGACTCAACAGGTCTTTCATGTTCTCTGACCACCTACCTAAAATCTCATCTTTGCTCATTATGACTTTGCTTTCTGTGGTTTATATGCAACCCGTTGATGTGTGTGTTCATTTATTAGTGAGGTCATTCATTGTTTTGTGCATTAATATAATGTGTTGGGTGTGGTGTTACTTTTCAATTTTCAAATGGGCGTGGACGACCGATGGTGTTTCCACCTTGTCGTGGTGGGGGAGCTTGAGTTCCTCAATGACCCTGAGAGCTATGCCGGCGGTAGCATAGCTACCAGCAGGGCCTCCCAAGCCGGACAGGTCAAAGGGTAGAGAACAGACAAAGAGAAACACCCTGGTCCTCCAGGTTGGGGGTTGAAGCGTGGGGTTAACATCCCCACCTTTGTAAAAACCTTTTTTGTTACGAAACAGATACATGAGCCTCGATTTCGGACTGACTTATCTGGACAACGACCTTGGAACGTTAAAGGACTTTTGAGATTTGGAACATGGAATGTACGGACACTATATCGAGCTGGAGCGGCCGAAGAACTAAACCGGGAGCTGGTTGAATATCAAATGGATATAACAGCAATTCAAGAAATAAGGTGGCCAGGAGAGGGTACTTTAGAGCAAAATTGAATGATTATAATATATGGAGGAAACACCCAAAATAAACATGAATTAGGAACAGGATTTGTCATCAAAAAAGAGTTATGGGGGAACGTTTTAAACTTTAAAGCTGTTAATGACAGGATTAGTAAATTACGAATAAAAGGTAAATGGAAAAATATAACGATGATTAATGTACATGCACCTACTGAAGAGAAAGAAGATGATATTAAAGAAGACTTTTATAATGATCTGGAAGATGTCATAGAAGAAACCCCCAAACAGGACATCCTGATTGTGCTGGGAGACTTCAATGCAAAAATAGGTAGAGAGCAAACTAATAAAAAAGTGGCCGGTATGGAAAGCCTACATACAACTTCAAATGATAATGGATGGAGAGTCATCAACCTGGCAGAAGCCAAAGGACTGCAGATTAGCAGTACCAGACTACAAAGAAAGGATATACACAAACAAACTTGGAAATCATGTGACAAGAGAACCTATAATCAAATAGATCACATTTTAATTAACAACAGAAATGCATCAAACATACAGCAAGTTAGAAGTTATAGAGGAGCTGAGTGCCACAGTGACCACTTCCTCGTTGGAGCAAAATTTAAAATAAAACTTAAGAGAGCTTTCTATACTAAATTACAAAGATTACACCCAACATATAACAGAGAAAAACTACAAGAAATTACAGTCAAAGAGAAATTTACAGATGAAATAAAATGTAAACTTGAAACTCTGCAAAACCCTTTGGAGGAAAGCGTTGACCAAACTTGGTTGAACATCAAGAATACAATTCAATCTACCGCAGAAGAATGTCTCGGTGTGTTAACCACGCATAGAAAGAACAGATGGTTCAATCAAAAATGTGAAGAAGCAGTCATTAGGAAAAAGAATGCCAGACATTTATGGTTAAATGACATCAACAACATCCAAAAGGAAGAGCATTATAGAAATGAATGTAAAGAGGCTACAAAAATAGTCCGACAGCAGAAGCGAGAATATATGAGTAATATAATCAAAGATATGGAAACTAATCACCAGAAAAATGAATCCAGAAAATTTTTTAAAGAACTGAAGTCAATGAAACGAGGGCACCAACAAAACACATGGTTTAAAAGACAAAAATGGGAATATGATAAATACCAATGAGGAAATGTGCAACACATGGAAAGAATATTTTGTTGAATTACTAAATTGTGAAGCTCCAAGTAACATTTTCCCACAGGAAGAGGTTCTAACATGCGAACCACAAATTGAAGAACCTACATTTGAAGAAATCCTATATGTAATCACACGACTTAAAAACAATAAGGCAACTGGGACTGATGGAATTGCTGCTGAATTTATAAAGGCAGGTGGCCATGCATTACATCTAAAGCTATACGAACTAATAATAAAAATCTGGAGGACAGAAGAATTACCCCATGACTGGAAAGAGTCATTATTGATACCTATCTTTAAGAAAGGAGACAAGTTCCAATGTGGAAATTATAGAGGAATATCACTACTGTCCACAAGCTATAAGATACTATCCGCAGTATTACTAAATAGACTAAAACCATATTCAGAAGACATATTAGGTGACTACCAGGCGGGTTTTAGACAAAACAGATCAACAATAGATCAGATATTTATCTTACGACAAATAGCCGAGAAAAATTGGGAATATAAAAGAGATCTCCATAACATTTTTGTGGATTTTAAAAAGGCTTATGATAGTGTCCATAGGAATAGTCTATGGAATGCTATGCAGGAATTTGGAATACCAAGGAAGTTAATCAACATGACCAGACTATGCATGGAAGATACTTATAATATAGTAACATATAAAGGCAGGAAATCAGACCCTTCCAAATAACATCTGGCTTGAAACAGGGTGATGCACTATCGCCGCTACTCTTCAATCTGGCTCTAGAGAAAGTTGTAAGGAAGGTAAAGGAGGAATGTGATATTGGAGGAACATCCAAGCTGCTTGGTTATGCAGATGATATAGATATTATAGGGCAAAGTGAACAAAAGACATTGGAAATATTGACTCACTTAAAGGAAAAAGCCCAACAGATGGGGCTGGTTATCAACCAAGATAAGACAGAATATATGGTAATTTCAAGAGACGGAATGGCTAAAAACTCTGGCCACATACAAATAGATAATATGACCATTAAAAGAACGGAAACATACAAATACCTGGGTACAATCTTCAACTGCTCCAACATCATAAGGGAAGAAATACAAACTAGAATCAACTCTGGAAATAAGATATACTATGCACTACAACATCTACTAAAATCAAATGCGCTACCTCGTAACACCAAAATCACAATATACAAAACACTGATTAGACCAGTTGTGCTGTATGGCTCTGAAACCTGGAGTACAACTAAAGGAGACGAAGCCTTGTTACAAACCTTTGAGAACAAAATCTTAAGACGCATCTTTGGGCCCATTAGGGATACACAAAGTTGAGAGTGGAAAAGAAGAAGCAACAAAGACATTTATGATCTGTTTAAGTCCCCGCTAATCACTGGTATCATGAAGGCTAATAGACTACAATGGCTGGGGCATATAGAAAGAATGGAAGATAACAGGGAAACAAAACTCGCTTACACTCAGGAAATAAATGACCGTAGACCCCGAGGTAGACCAAGAAGGCGGTGGAGAGATAATACATGTACAGACCTACAAGCACTTGGAATCAACGACTGGCAAGAGAAGGTCCACCAGAGAGACGAATGGAGACGGATTGTATCTGCAGCAAAGAACCTCAATGGCTCGGAACGCTGAAGAAGAAGAAGAAGAAGAAGTGGACGACTAGAGAGAAACGTCACATTCTTATCCCAGGTGTGGGTCTGTGAGCAGGTTACAAGTGTGGACTGGAGCAGACACATGTTGGGAGACTTCACCCCAGCCTTCAACACAGACAGTGTTTGGAAGGATGAGGACCACTAAACCAACAGCTAACACCAGTAATGTCAACAATTCTGTTTTGATAAGTATTGAACATGATATTTATTACATGACATGTATAGAATGTACAGAGAATATTGTCAATTATATGACATTTTTGTGACATATGCAGAATGTACAGAAAATAATGTTGAGATTCAATTAAAATAACAGACTCACAAATACTGTGCATGGCATGAGCAAAGTGTAAACATTTCAATGAATAAACACTGTACATGACATGGACAACATATAAACATTTCAATTAACAAACACTATATATGACACAGTTAAAAGTTAGATGTGTATCCTTTACAGGACATCGCAGTCAGCCCTAGCCTTTTTGGTTGTTTGTGATCTCTTGGCAAGTTTATGTTCAGAAGTTTGCCATTGCTTTCTGAACGACTGGCACCCATACCACTTTATAACATACCCAACACATGGAGGTCTGTTGCCAAATTGCACGCAGCTGTGTTTAAATGCAGTATGCGGGATTACGAACTGTGCTCTGTAACCCATACACTATAGGGCCAGCACATGACACAGTCAAAGTATAAACATTTCAATTAACAAACACTGTACATGACTTGAAGACATATAAACATTCTTCGTTCATTAGTGAACTTGTCTTAGTTGTATTAAAGTGATAGTCACGTTTAGCTGTCCTCTGCAATGCCAGAGTTAATGGCGCTACTATCTACACATGTAAACATGGCTCGAGCACAGACACAACATGTAAGTCCTAGGTCTAGCACAGACACAACCTGTAAGACCTGTCTCTAGCACAGACACAACATGTAAGACCTAGGTCTAGCACAGACACAACATGTAAGACCTGTCTCTAGCACAGACACAACATGTAAGACCTGTCTCTAGCACAGACACAACATGTAAGACCTGCCTCTAGCACAGACACAACATGTAAGACCTGTCTCTAGCACAGACACAACCTGTAAGACCTGTCTCTAGCACAGACACAAGACCTGTCTCTAGCACAGACACAACATGTAAGACCTGTCTCTAGTACAGACACAAGACCTGTCTCTAGCACAGACACATGTAAGACCTGTCTCTAGCACAGACACAAGACCTGTCTCTAGCACAGACACAAGACCTGTCTCTAGCACAGACACAAGACCTGTCTCTAGCAGACACAACATGTAAGACCTGTCTCTAGCACAGACACAAGACCTGTCTCTAGCAGACACAACATGTAAGACCTGTCTCTAGCACAGACACAAGACCTGTCTCTAGCACATACACAACATGTAAGACCTGTCTCTAGCACAGACACAACCTGTAAGACCTGTCTCTAGCACAGACACAAGACCTGTCTCTAGCAGACACAACATGTAAGACCTGTCTCTAGCACAGACACAAGACCTGTCTCTAGCACATACACAACATGTAAGACCTGTCTCTAGCACAGACACAAGACCTGTCTCTAGCACATACACAACATGTAAGACCTGTCTCTAGCACAGACACAACCTGTAAGACCTGTCTCTAGCACAGACACAAGACCTGTCTCTAGCACATACACAACATGTAAGACCTGTCTCTAGCACAGACACAACATGTAAGACCTGTCTCTAGCACATACACAACCTGTAAGACCTGTCTCTAGCACAGACACAACCTGTAAGACCTGTCTCTAGCACATACACAACATGTAAGACCTGTCTCTAGCAGACACAACATGTAAGACCTGTCTCTAGCACAGACACAAGACCTGTCTCTAGTACAGACACAACCTGCAAGACCTGTCTCTAGCACAGACACAACCTGTAAGACCTGTCTCTAGCACAGACACAAGACCTGTCTCTAGCACAGACACAACCTGTAAGACCTGTCTCTAGCACATACACAAGACCTGTCTCTAGTACAGACACAACCTGCAAGACCTGTCTCTAGCACAGACACAAGACCTGTCTCTAGTACAGACACAACCTGCAAGACCTGTCTCTAGCACAGACACAAGACCTGTCTCTAGCACAGACACAACATGTAAGACCTGTCTCTAGCACAGACACAACATGCAAGACCTGTCTCTAGCACAGACACAACATGTAAGACCTGTCTCTAGCACAGACACAAGACCTGTCTCTAGCACAGACACAACCTGTAAGACCTGTCTCTAGCACAGACACAAGACCTGTCTCTAGCACAGACACAAGACCTGTCTCTAGCACAGACACAAGACCTGTCTCTAGTACAGACACAACCTGCAAGACCTGTCTCTAGCACAGACACAACACACAAGACCCGTCTCTAGCACAGACACAACACACAAGACCCGTCTCTAGCACAGACACAACCTGCAAGAACCATCTCCACGCCTGGAGGTGTGCTGGGTACATGGTGCTAGCCCCACATGGAACCGACCCATTACCTCTCGCTCACTGTGGTGGTCAACATCTCACTGGTCACTTGTACTTCACACAACATCCCCTGGTACCTACTGTAGACTGGCAGGACATGGCAGCTCAGGACAAATGATGACAGACATCCCCACCTGGACGTGGGCTCGAACACAGGACCAGCAGGTCAACATGCCAGCCCCCAGCTCCTAACATGAACAATACTCACACAGACAATGTTCATGATAAGAGTCGCAAGCCAAATAATCAGAATATTTAGTTTTCTCTCTCTCTCTCTCTCTCTCTCTCTCTCTCTCTCTCTCTCTCTCTCTCTCTCTCTCTCTCTCTCTCTCTCTCTCTCACAATGTTTTTTTTTTCCCCCATGTGAATTTATCATGGGTAAATATGCATTCTTTATGCTTACAAAATCCATTTGACAATGTTTTTTTTTGTCCCTATGTAAATGTAACATGACATTTGAAGAATGAAAGATGAATGATTGAAAGGGCTGAATGTAAGACGGGCATGCGTGCCCAATTTGTTACCCTTTTAAAATAAAGTTTGTTCGTTCTCTTTCTCTCTGTCTCTCTCTCTCTCTCTCCAGCATCTGAGCCAACCAGGCATCACTGGGTTTGACCTCATGGATACCTAGATCAGTTAGAAAACAGGTTCTGTATGTGATGTGATGTTCTGTCCATAACACAGAACCTGGTTTGTATCAGAATAAATCTATGATCAATATTGCACAGAACAATAAAATATATGACCAAAATGACAAAAATCTCTAAAATCTATGACCACGACAGAAATCTTTAAGATCTATGACCAAAATGACAGAAATCTCTAAGATCTATGACCAAAATGACAGAAATCTCTAAGATCTATGACCAAAATGACAGAAATCTCTAAGATCTATGACCAAAATGACAGAAATCTCTAAGATCTATGACCAACATTAAAGGGAACAATATGATCTATGACTGGTGGAGGTCTGACTGACATTGGGATGAAGATGATGTTGCTGATATTACCGTGGACCAGGCAGTCATACTGAATGCTCTACGAGAAGTAAGACTTTTGTGAGAACCAAGTGATGACTGAATCTACATCCATGGTCAGACTGTGAGAACAGCAAGTTAAAAGAGATGTGGCCAAATAAGAACACTATACAGGAAGCCAAAGAAGATTAATAAATCAACACAGAACTGGTGTCGTTAGCCGCTACACGCTGCGGGATTTGCTGAGGAGGGAATCTGAGCACTTATGGACTGAATGGTTTGATGTGCAATGAGGATGATCTGTCGACTAACTATCTAACTAACCGTTTGATTTCTCTGTCCACTATTTTCTTAATCATTATTCTAACAAACAAAACCCACATCTACACTGTCTATACTGGCTCTGTAATGAAGGGATTACAAATGAAATTCGTAATCCCGCATACAACATATTGAAACACCACTGCGGGCGAGTTGGAACCAGACCACCTTGCTTGAGCAGTCACAATCAGAGATACTATCAATGCCTCAGAATGTACATGATGCTACCACCATAAATAAATCACAGGTGTTTCAGTGGCTCAGCATTTCCGTAAAAGTTGTGTTATTGTCGATGATGATCCACAAAGTGGACAACTGCTATCTTGACAAACAAAGAGTACAAAGAGCATGTCTGAAGTCCTGCTCATGCTGATAAAAGACTTGAGTCTAAAGGCATATGTTAGACATCACTGGTTTGCCCCTGTTTCTTCATCTCAAATGACAGAGAAATAATAAAATAATATAATAAAAATAAAACTGCTGTAAATTTCAGAAAAGTGTAAAAACAGAGGCAATGAAATAAAAACACAGCCGATGTGACAGAGCTCTTGGGGGCACATGAACAGACAGGCAAGAAACAATATGAAGACTATAAATGTGACCAATGGTTGCACAATAACAAAATATGATCAGATCAGTTGGGGAGGAAAATCACACACGCCCAAGGGGTGGCACAAACACATGCTCACTTTACCAGCCACCAGTGAGGGCAGAGATTATTGATCTGTACTAAGTCCACAGTCCACAGAGAAAGGTTCCACAGAAGAAAGGATGCAATGGAACATTCAAGCATTGCAACATTCAAAATAGAACAATTAAGAGTAGGAAGGTTGAACATGAACATTTGTACAACATGGGACATTCAAGAGAAAGCACAAAGTGCACCATTCAGAGTTGGAAAGATCAACATGGGACATTCAGAGTTGGAAAGTTCAACTTGGGACATTCAAGACTAGGAAAAGTTGGCCATGGAAAATTCAAAATTATAAAATATTCAACACAAAACATCCATAAGGCAAAGTTAAACGTGGAAGATAGGAAAGTTCAGTGTGAAAGAGTTAAAAAGAGCAGGAAGTGCAAAAAATATCAACATCAAGAAAGTAGATATTTGGAAGCACTAAAGAAAAGCTACAGGTGTACAAAATACATGTTTCGCAAGCTAAAACATGACTGCAAACATGTAATAATAATAATGTTCTCTTTGCAAAAGAATAAACAAAATAATGGAAGTTTAAAACATTAACAGAAAATAGAATATGTGCATGAGAAACAAGGAATGCTAAAATACGATTTTTCATATGAAAATGCCATATTGTCTTTGCATAAAAGAAGTTAGAAGTAAAACAAAACTAACAGAAATTGTTAAAACAACTTATTATAATCACAGGTTTAACCAAAGCAGTAGATAATACTTATGATTTCAATGTATGGAATTAATTAACATTTCACAAGTAGGAATGGTATACATATTCACAGTACATTGGTAAAATAGTCGCCAGAAAATTATTCAGATATATAAACATTGACAAACACATGAAAAATACATTCGGTTGACATACACATATCCTCATGTGTCATTAGTGGAGTTAATAACTTTGATAGATCCTCACATGCCGTTTTTTAAATGTTGCATATCCCTTACAGGACGTTGCAGTCAACACCAGCATTTTTCAGCTGCTGTTGATGTACTAGGCAAATGTACGTTCAGTAGTTTGCCATTGATTTCTGAACGACCGGCTCACATACCTCTGTAAGTTACCAGCACGGCAAGAACCGCTACCGATTCTCACGCAGGTTATGTTACTCACAAGAATATACGGGATTACAGAGAAAGATGTTAACCGCTAGGCCAAGGAGACTGGCCACATGCCATTACTGGAGATGAAAACATACACAGATCCTCACATGCCATTACTGGAGATAAAACTGTCAACCTCATATTAATTATAGAAAATAAAAGCACACAAATGTCGGACAAAACTCTAGTCTGTCCAGTGACAATGGCAGAAATGAGTTCATTCACAAAAAACTCACTGTGTGTTTTTGGGTCTCTTCTTCTACATTTTACCCTGCACTTTAACCAATTTGAACCACACCGTCACACCACAACTTGCTCCATTTTCTCCCAATAATATTCATCTGTCTCTCATTCTTTTCTCTGTTTGTTAGGTCTCCTGTTATTTCACCGGCCAGGTGGGTTCCAGAGAAAGAACTAGTTGTACTATACCAGGTTTTCACAATCTATCTCCCATCCAGCACCACTGTCTTTTTCTCACCCCCTCATTCACTGGAATCTGTTGAATTCTTTTTGGAACCTCTGTTCTATTGATTCTTTATATAATTTTAGTGCTAATATTCTGGCAGGTAAGACTGTCATTGTCAACTGTCATTTACTGCCAACATAGTACCTTGCGGTGTATGGCAGAGGGGTGTTTGAGCCTGAGGAATTAAGGCCGCCTGGCTAGTGCAGTCGCCGCAAACTGTGTGGGTTAGAATTTTCTTTTTTCCCCCGACAGAAAAAAATCCCACACCTTACAGAGGGATCGATGAATATTTGTAGTTGATGAGTAACTGCTTTTTGTTTCAGCGAACCTACAGCAATACTGATTGAAAGTTGAACATTTGAAATTTGCTGCTGGCTTTAATATCCTTTGACTTCCACAAACACCCTGGAGCTATGACAGCCTTTTTGTCTGCTGTTTCCTTATTGTAATATCTGTATCAGTTCCTCCATTTGTTAGTGTATACCAACATGAGATATTCTGAACTTCTTGTGCTCCAGCCTGTTGTTACTTTAAACCACTCTGCCCCAATTATTGAGTCCTTCTGTCTTGTGGTCTTGTTTTTTTTTAGTCATTCAGACCCACACATTCATTAGTTGCAGTAACAAATTCATTGGATAGAGTTAAAGTAACACTTTTCTGGGACTAACAGAGCTGAATATTAGCTACATTCCAAAGGAATTCTCCTCTTTCTAGCTACATTTCAAAGGAATTCTACCCTTTTTTAGACTCATTCACACAAATAAAGAACATTTCAAAGTTCAGTGAATATTTGAGACTCATTTCTATACATATACAAGTCAGAGCAATTGTAACCAAAATAAAAACATGTCACGAAAATATAATAACACAATATTGCTAAATAGCATCAAATAAAATAAAACTTTGTAAAATAATATCTTGCCAATGAACATATACATTCAGGTTCATTTGTTAAAATATAAATGAACATTTTAATGATGGAGATGTTCACTTTAAACAAAATGTCATGAACGTGGCAATTTCACAAGTAAAGCCAAAAGTTGTGAATACGTTTTCCTGACGACTGTCAGAACAAATCAAAACAAGATGACATCTTTTGAACATTTATCAGAATTAAAACGATTTTATATAGCAGAAATGAGCATTTAACAGATTCAGTATCAAACAAATAGTTGCTTTGGATCAAACTTAAATGGATGGCGGGAAATGGGACATAGGGGTATGTCATAGTTATGATTTAAAAGTTGTTAATATGGTAGCAGACATGTATTATATATCAAATTAAAGGCGTTGCATATGGAAAACTACTGTATATAAGCCACTGACAGATACGGAAAGTCGCTTAGGATGATTAACAGATTCTGTGTCAGACAAAAGAAGGTTTGGACTGAACAAAAATGGATAGCAGGAAATGGGAAGCAGAGGTGCATCCTAGTTCAAATTAAAAGTTGTTAATATGGTAGCAGACATGTTGTATTGTAATGTAATGACAACATTTTGGCAATATCTAAGCCGATGAGGACTGTCGCTACAAGACAATTGATCATCCCATGGCACTAAATCGGTTAACATGGGTATTTAAGAAATCTGCTGAAAGTGCACATCTGTCTGTGAATACAAGTGTAACAGGAGAGTATTCAACATTTACTGGGTGAACCAGTGAACACACACATTTGTCTGTGAATACAAGTGTGACAGGAGAGTATTCAACATTTACTGGGTGAACCAGTGAACACACATATTTGTCTGTGAATACAAGTGTGACAGGAGAGTATTCAACATTTACTGGGTGAACCAGTGAACACACACATTTGTCTGTGAATACAAGTGTGACAGGAGAGTATTCAACATTTACTGGGTGAACCAGTGAACACACATATTTGTCTGTGAATACAAGTGTGACAGGAGAGTATTCAACATTTACTGGGTGAACCAGTGAACACACACATTTGTCTGTGAATACAAGTGTGACAGGAGAGTATTCAACATTTACTGGGTGAACCAGTGAACACACATATTTGTCTGTGAATACAAGTGTGACAGGAGAGTATTCAACATTTACTGGGTGAACCAGTGAGTGAACACACACATTTGTCTGTGAATACAAGTGTGACAGGAGAGTATTCAACATTTACTGGGTGAACCAGTGAACACACACATCTGTCTGTGAATACAAGTGTGACAGGAGAGTATTCAACATTTACTGGGTGAACCAGTGAACACACACATCTGTCTGTGAATACAAGTGTGACAGGAGAGTATTCAACATTTACTGGGTGAACCAGTGAACACACACATCTGTCTGTGAATACAAGTGTGACAGGAGAGTATTCAACATTTACTGGGTGAACCAGTGAACACACACATCTGTCTGTGTGTGAATACAAGTGTGACAGGAGAGTATTCAACATTTACTGGGTGAACCAGTGAACACACACATCTGTCTGTGAATACAAGTGTGACAGGAGAGTATTCAACATTTACTGGGTGAACCAGTGAGCACACACATCTGTCTGTGAATACAAGTGTGACAGGAGAGTATTCAACATTTACTGGGTGAACCAGTGAACACACACATCTGTCTGTGAATACAATTGTGACAGGAGAGTATTCAACATTTACTGGTGAACCAGTGAACACACACATTTGTCTGTGAATGTAAGTGTGACAGAAGAGTATTCAATATTGAGAGAGCAAGTTTTGTACAAGACAAGTCATTGCATGATGATAGATGATGATGTCAGTGGTGGTTTGTTCCATGGCCAATGTTCTATATTACAGATGAATCCACTCTCTAAGGAAATCATGGTTTATGAATGATTCGTATGTGACCAAAATGCTAGAGATTTTCTGAACCCACACTAAGGAAAACTGGTTTACAGTTAATTCATTTTTGGGTGCTAAAGCAGTTTCCTACAATGCTTCTGTGATGTGATGTGTTGTGATGTGATATTGCCATCACATTTAGTAGATCTAAATGCACAGAGGAATAGGTGGCAAATCTTTCTCTCACTTTGGCAAGCGATGGGCCCAGGCGTCAAACCCACCATGCTCATGGCATTACTAGTCCTCTTTGCTAGCGCCACATCTGTCCGCAGTTGATTGTGGCATGAACTGTGTGTTTGGAGTAATAGCAGCCGGCCTGTCACAGAACTGACTGGTTTGTCTTATGCAGTAATGTGTGGCTGCTGGTTTCTAGTGACTGCCGCTTCCATCGATGATGAACTGTATTTTCCGTGGAGGACTTCAGTGTTGGCATTCTGGTGGCAGGATTATGCATAGTGTACCTGTGCGGGCTGTTGGCTTGTCGAGACTCCTGTCTGTTCGACTTTTCACATGGGGCAGTGAGGAACATTTTGTGTGATATTTACTGGCTCAGGAATGGAGCTTAATGGGAACAACCCGTTGCTGTGAAGTTAGAACCGCGACTAATTAACTAATTAACTAACTAGCTAGCGCCACGGCCAAAGCTGATTCTTATGTAACTAAAATGGTGGAGCTTTTCTGAACTCAAATTCTCTAAGGAGAAAATGGTCTTATGTAACCAGCATACATCATGCATGCCGGGAAATAGGAATAACAGTTGTTCTGATTGTGACAATTAAGACAAGCACTTGAAGCAGATAGCATCATCAAGTGTTTCATCACTTGAGGTGGTCGTGAAGTTTCTTAATCATTGATTCATATAGCATCATCAAGTGTTTCAACACTTGAGGTGGTCGTGAAGTTTCTTGATCATTGATGATCATTGAAGCAGACAGCATCATCAAATGTTTCATCCTTTGAGGTGGACATGTTGTTTCTTGATCATTGAAGCAGACAGCATCATCAAGTGTTTCATCCTTTGAGGTGGACATGAAGTTTCTTGATCATTGAAGCAGACAGCATCATCAAGTGTTTCATCCTTTGAGGTAGTCCAAAGGAAGCCATGAAGTTTCTTGATCATTGAAGCAGACAGCATCATCAAGTGTTTCATCGCTTCAGGTGGCTGTGAAGTTTCTTGATCATTGAAGCAGACAGCATCATCAAGTGTTTCATCGCTTGAGGTGGTTGTGAAGTTTCTTGATCATTGAAGCAGACAGCATCATCAAGTGTTTCATCCCTTGAAGTAGTCGGGAAGTTTCTTGATCATTCCATGCCATACTAGTCTGTCCTGTTCCACTTTGTTAATGCCATGTTTCTGAATGATGACATAGGTTGCACAACATTGCATGGTATATTTTACTGCATCCCATTAGGTGCAAATTGTGAAAGTCACACAAGCTAAAATAAAGCAAAACGATTCATCCTTCAAGATGAAATATCAACACGTTCCTAGAGTAATTTAAATTGTCTAGCATGCTAATTTTAACCCTTTACAGGGTGGAACGTCCATTTCCGTCCGATGCCTTTAACGAGCAAATCGGCCGATTGCGTCCGATACTATTATGCATTGTAAAAACGCAATTTCTCGGCCTTACGATACTTCCAACGGCTACTTTCACTTTCGCCAATAGCTTGACAACGTGGCCGCCATTTGTAAGCGCCTACTATGAATTTGAACAGACTTTTATGGACCTTTTTTTTGATAGTTTTCGGGGTTTTTACGCTTAGTTTTTCAAAACGGATTTTGGCGATTCTTCAAGTGATAGCCGAGATGTCGCTATGTTCAATTTAAGTGACATTAAAGGGCACGAAGTTGACTATTAATCGGAGCTAGATATCAGTGAAAAGTGTTACTTTGCATTAGCAGTCTGAGTCGGACTTTAAAGAAAGTGATTATGATTCTGAAAATGCGTTTGTAAATTGCCATATAGATGACGGAAAATCACAAACAACATGCTGTATTTCGTACATATTTGTGTTCATATATGGATTACCGACAACAATCACGTGAGTAACATATTCTGCATACTTTTCCCTTCATTGTGTTGTTTATTTAACTAAAATTGGTTGACTAACACCTTATTTGTGATGTTTTTACTAACGCAACCCGAAATTTTACCGAACCTGAAAAAATCTTTCCCGTTCAGGGCTAAAAACGGACAAGTGTCTGCCCTGTAAAGGATTAAACTGACTATCGTATCTTTTTGTTTACACAAAGATGGCTTCGGCCATACAAATCACAACTGTCTCAGCCAATCTTAACATTTGTCCATTTTGTGTGTCAAACCAAACATAGTATGCAGTGAAATATGACAGGCAATAAACTGTGCAACCTATTGTTTGTGACTTCTGTGTTCAAATTCACAACAGGAAAACATTGTTTTGAATTCCACATATGTTTGCATCGATACATTTGTGCGCGTCTACTTTACACATGCTGACTTTGGTCTATGTCTTTCCCTGTTGCCGTCTAGTACTTTCTTTTGTGTTTCTTCATGTCTCAGAGTACAATCAAGCCAAGAAAGATTTCTCTTTTGTGTTACTTTACTACTTTTCCTTAGCTCTATCAGATGCGAAGAGGGGAAGCAATACAAATACTTAGTGATTTGTGTGGGTTAGAATGATTTCAGGAAATAAACTAACCACTGTAGCCAATTGTTCAACATAGGCAAAGCTGTAATAAATAAGTCACAGAAAAAATCATCATCCAGTGCCTTGCCGGCTGGCGTGGGCAATCATGCCTCTCCACAAATTACGCTCTCTGACGTCAAGGATTAATTAACGAGTTGACTCCTTTCCAAAATCGTAAACTGATTAGATAAATTAGACAGACAGTCGAAATTGTTTGGTCACGTTATGAGAAGAAATAAATTGGAGAACTTGGTAACAACTGGCAAGATTGAGGGGAAGACAACAAGGGGAAGGCAGAGAAGTAAATACCTGGATGGCTTGGCCACATGGCATGCTCGAGACAAGAACACAGAGCTGATTCACGACTCTGGTGATCGAGTGAGATGGCAAAACATGACCGCCCAGGCTTATCGGCATGGCACATGATGATATTTTGCAGCTGCCTCTGCACATGCAATACATATGTATAAACCTCCACTATGTAAACAAACAAGATGTATTATTGTATACAAATGCAAAACATGAAGTTTGAATAAAGAAGCACACACAAACACACACACACAGAATCTATATTTGGCCCCAGAGGTAACTGTTACAGTAACTGCATGCATAGTGTGTCTCAACAGTTCATTTCAACAATGCATCATCTCTAAGGACACTTTGCTGGCAGCCATCATGATACATACAGCATCTTATTGCAAAAGTATTTCAACAGGACATATGAAGACCATATTATGCGGTTGGCTCTGGTAAACACTTACGTATTAAAGGTCTATGCTCGTACACACAGCAGGTTTTTATGTGCTTGTAACACTGGAGTTATATGAAGTAGGCATGGACAGAGAGTAGCCACTGGTGTTAAGTGCTAGAAATATATTAAATGTCTATGCTGGCACACACAGTAGGTGTTTATGTGCTGGTAACACTGGAGTTATATCGTGTAGACATGGACAGAGAGTAGCCACTGGTGTTAAGTGCTAGACCCACATTTGTATAGACCGACCAGTACTTGGTGGCTGATGTGGCCGCCACTGCCTGTACCTTCCAACATATATCTTGGTAACCCTTTCAGGTTTGGGGGAGGCCTGGCAATCCAGGTCTATTTTACAAGTTCAACTCGGCCTGCATCCGTGACCAGCAGGTCTATGGCTAGCCACTAGGCCCCTGTGGCCATGTTGAACCATCACCTGGTCACATACTATTTGCCAAACTGCAGAAGCATGCCCAGCTGTTGTCTTAGCTTGGGACGGGGAAGGACAGCTCTGCAACACATGTCCCGGAGAGATAGTGCAGTGGGACTCAGTCGGAAGATAACTGTACACCAAATTCACTCTGACAGATGCAAGCCTTTTTTCAGACGACCTGAACATGCATTAGAATTGAGTTAAAGCTGTCTCCCAGCGGATCCACAACCAAGCATCCTCATCGAATACACCAAAAGTTACTAGCCTATTTTTTTTACAGGATGTCGCAGTCAACCCTAGCATTTTTTAGCTGTTTGTGATTTCTTGGCAATGATACTTGCAGTAGTTTGCCATTGCTTTCTGAACAACCGGCACTCATATCATTGTTTGATAACAAATGAAGGCAGTCTGCTTCCAAAGCCTGCTGTTGTGTTTTGAATGTGGTATGCAAGATTATGAATTGTGCCCATAACTCCTTCGCTCCTGAGACGACGAATACACCAACCAACCACAGCAAATACACATACAAACATATAGGCTAGCTGGTAGGTTTAGCATACAATTTAAAAACTGACTACGTTCATGCACATTATAAAACTGAAAAATAAAATTGTTTACCAGTTTGTGTATAATGTTCTGGTTAACATAAGTTAAAATCGTAACATTTCATTTGCTGTAAAACATGAATTTAACAGTTTAAACTGAACAATAACAACATTGTTTCATATCTCTGCACTTAAACAGCATGCCGGACGAGAAACTTTTTAAGAGTCGCAGGAAGTGGTAGTTTTGGAATTTCCTTGGAAGTGACTAGATGGAGTATGGCTTTCCGACACAAGTCTTGCAAAGACCGCAGCTCATTTGGAAGTTTGTAGACGAAAACTCTGCGGCCGTAGTTATGTTGTTTGACCACGGCAAAGCAGGACTCGCTGAGGGAGAAGCGAGGGAAGACTTGCATGTTGACCAGTTCAGACACCGGCCAGTAAGCTCCTCTGATGTCAACCTGGGGGAAGAAATTGAGTCAGGCTGTGAGTGTACAAGATTAGTTTACATGCTTAGAGTATTCAACCCATGATCCTGTTGGGCATTAGGTTCGAGTCTGTTCACAAGTTAAAATTAGTTGCATATCCTTTACAGGATGTCACAGTTCGAGCTCAAAATTTTTTGGCTGTGGGTGATATTTTGGTAAGTGTACATTCAGTAGTTTGTTACTGCTTTCTGAACGACCGGCAATCATACCATTGTATGAAAATACCAATGCAAGGCATTCTGCTTCCAAATCGCCCGCAGCTGTGTTTGGAGCACGATGTGTGGGATTATGAACTGCATTCGTAAGGTCTTTGCCACAGAGCCAGCACAAAGTGACATACCATGATAAAAAGAGAGTTATCCGGACTACAAGTCAAGAATAGTTATCCGGACTACAAGTCAAGAATAGTTATCCGGACTACAAGTCAAGAATAGTTATCCGGACTACAAGTCAAGAATAGTTATCCGGACTACAAGTCAAGAATAGTTATCCGGACTACAAGTCAAGAATAGTTATCCGGACTACAAGTCAAGAATAGTTATCCGGACTACAAGTCAAGAATAGTTATCCGGACTACAAGTCAAGAATAGAACCAGAACAACAATGACTATCATTGTCTTGACTAGCATGGAAAAGCCATTGTTTTACAGCTTTGGGATCAGCAAAATAAACTGAACAAACATATGTACAGGCTTTGTCCGAGTGACCCCTACTCTGCTCATGTGGGCAGTGTGATCAAACTACGGAGCATGTTCTCCAGGACACCCCCAGTACAGCCAGCTGAGAAAGGAGTACTGGCCTAGAGAGAAGGCATCGCATCCACAGCTGTATGGGACACAAGAGGAGCCCCAAAACACTGTTGCTACATCACAAGAACTTGTCTGTCGGTGTAAACATGAAAGATGCTAGACAACAGCAGATAAGCTTTGTCTGTCGGTGTAAACATGAAAGATGCCAGACAACAGCAGATAAACTTTGTTTGTTGGTGTAAACATGACAGATGCTAGACAACAGCAGATAAACTTTGTCATGTCGGTGTAAACATGAAAGATGCTAGACAACAACAGATAAACTTTGTCTGTCGGTGTAAACATGAAAGATGCCAGACAACAGCAGATAAACTTTGTTTGTTGGTGTAAACATGAAAGATGCTAGACAACAGCAGATAAACTTTGTCTGTCGGTGTAAACATGAAAGATGCCAGACAACAGCAGATAAACTGTCTGTCGGTGTAAACATGAAAGATGCTAGACAACAGCAGATAAACTTTGTCTGTCGGTGTAAACATGAAAGATGCCAGACAACAGCAGATAAACTTTGTCTGTTGGTGTAAACATGAAAGATGCCAGACAACAGCAGATAAACTTTGTTTGTTGGTGTAAACATGAAAGATGCTAGACAACAGAAGATAAACTTTGTCTGTCGGTGTAAACATGACAAATGTTAGACAACAGCAGATAAACTTTGTCTGTCGGTGTAAACATGAAAGATGCCAGACAACAGCAGATAAACTTTGTCTGTCGGTGTAAACATGAAAGATGCCAGACAACAGCAGATAAACTTTGTCTGTCGGTGTAAACATGAAAGATGCCAGACAACAGCAGATAAACTTTGTTTGTTGGTGTAAACATGAAAGATGCCAGACAACAGCAGATAAACTTTGTCTGTCGGTGTAAACATGAAAGATGCCAGACAACAGCAGATAAACTTAGTCTGTCGGTGTAAACATGAAAGATGCCAGACAACAGCAGATAAACTTTGTCTGTCGGTGTAAACATGAAAGATGCCAGACAACAGCAGATAAACTTTGTGTCGGTGTAAACATGACAGATGCCAGACAACAGCAGATAAACTTTGTCTGTCGGTGTAAACATGAAAGATGCCAGATAACAGCAGATAAACTTTGTTTGTTGGTGTAAACATGACAGATGCTAGACAACAGCAGATAAACTTTGTCTGTCGGTGCAAACATGAAAGATGCTAGACAACAGTAGATAAACTTTGTCTGTCGGTGCAAACATGAAAGATGCTAGACAACAGTAGATAAACTTTGTTTGTTGGTGTAAACATGACAGATGCTAGACAACAGCAGATAAACTTTGTCTGTCGGTGCAAACATGAAAGATGCCAGACAACAGTAGATAAACTTTGTCTGTCGGTGCAAACATGAAAGATGCTAGACAACAGTAGATAAACTTTGTCTGTCGGTGTAAACATGAAAGATGCCAGACAACAGCAGATAAACTTTGTCTGTCAGTGTAAACATGAAAGATGCTAGACAACAGCAGATAAACTTTGTCTGTCAGTGTAAACATGAAAGATGCTAGACAACAGCAGATAAACTTTGTCTGTTGGTATAAACATGAAAGATGCTAGACAACAGCAGATAAACTGTGTCTGTCGGTGTAAACATAACAGATGCTAGACAACAGCAGATAAACTTTGTCTGTCGGTGTAAACATGAAAGATGCCAGACAACAGCAGATAAACTTTGTCTGTCGGTGTAAACATGAAAGATGCCAGACAACAGCAGATAAACTTTGTCTGTCAGTGTAAACATGAAAGATACTAGACAACAGCAGATAAACTTTGTCTGTCAGTGCAAACATGAAAGATGCTAGACAACAGCAGATAAACTTTGTCTGTTGGTGTAAACATGAAAGATGCTAGACAACAGCAGATAAACTGTGTCTGTCGGTGTAAACATGACAGATGCTAGACAACAGCAGATAAACTTTGTCTGTCGGTGTAAACATGAAAGATGCCAGACAACAGCAGATAAACTTTGTCTGTCGGTGTAAACATGAAAGATGCTAGACAACAGCAGATAAACTGAGTTAGATGTTGCTACTGGAGATGGGGTTGTCAACTCTAGGCATAGCTTGAGCAAAGATAATATTAGCAGGCAGGCAGGCAGGAGGTCTGGAGACCTTGAACTTGGTGGGTCTAGCTCTTGGTGATAGTGATGACACAGATGATCCAGCAGTTTATGCAGCTGCAGCTTTGGAACAGTTTTAGGCCTAATCATTTTTTTTTTCTCGCTCACTTTGAACACAAGCGTAGTCCATACACACCATTTATAGAAGTGATGGAATAAATTTTGCCTGTGGATTAGTTTTCCCTATTAACAGTGTCTCTCGCCATCAGGCGAACCCACTCCGACTTCAGAGGTACTTGTAATTTACGTCCCAAAGTCAAGGACGACAGGTCAGCATTTTAGTCCAGCGTAGGGGTTGAACCCCTTACCTCAACATCAGCACACCAGATGTTTAAGAACACGTGTTCTTACCCATTCGGCCATGCTGACCTGCACCTAATAATTGTAAATTAACAGTTAGTTGCATGTCTTTTGCAGGATGTTGCAATTAACCTCAAATTTTTTTGGCTATTTATTATTTTCTAGGCAATTATACGTTCAGCAGATTGCCATTGTTTTCTCAACCAACGCTCATACATGTGACAATCAACACCAGACATTCTGGTTCCAAATCATCTGCGGCTGATTTCAATACTGCTATGTGAGATTGTGAGAAGGTGTTCACTGCTTCTAAGCCACAGATGTTAGCTTCATTCAAAGTAGACCAGAGAAAACTGAGTTGTCGTTCATGGCTAAATGACTGCAACTATTTGAATAACATGTTTGTTTTTCTCCCAACACTGTGTATGTTTACTCAGTGGTCACATGATGAGTTCCCATGACCCAGAGTACCACCTCTGACCTAATAAGTTTGTTTACTCACAAATAACTAAATAAAACACTCACACTCTATTTATTTTCTGAAAGAGTAAATTATTGTTCTATAATATTAAGGTGGACGGAGGCTTGGTTGAAGAGAAGCTTTAAAACTGTTTTTGTTGTCTGTGGATACTGTCTCGGTTTTTATTTTATATTTGAAATATAGTTAGTATTATTTTTTATTCAAATGCCCTTGCCAGTATAAAAAAAAACATAAAAATCATCTTCCTGCAACTGCCTGTGGAATGTCCTGTCCACATATATATGGTTTATGGGGTGTCTGGCTGTAACAGCATCATCATCAAGTGCCCTGTCAGCTGGCATAAGCGTGCATGTCTCTCAGTCCCTGGTGTTCTGGATCAACTCTGCTGATGATATTCCTCCAGGAACCGTTTCAATCCACCCAGCATCATTTCTCTTGGTCTGCCTCTGCCTCACCTGCCCTTGATCTGTGCAGTCATCACAATGTTCTCCAATGCCTCTTTTCTCATCACATGACCAAAGAAAGCTGTTTGTCTCATTCATATAATATTCTATTTTCATTAGCCTCTTTCAAGGAGTCGTCGTTATTTACTCTGGCAGTCCAAGAGACTACATCTCCCAATTATAACTCAACAGGGTGGAACAGAACATTAAAATGAAATTTAAAAAACACTGCACTGATTTGAAACTTGTAGAGTCAGCGTGACTGCACTTACTTGAAGCACTTTTGTGAACTGTGGATAGTGAAGCACCAGAATTTTGTTGTACTGGCAACCTGCGGCAGCAAACATATAGCGAATGGCCAGGAAATCTCCTGAAGGACTTGACCTAAATAAATATTTAAATAAAGTCAAATGAAAGGACACCTGTTGGCACCATGATGTACATTTGCTATCTGGAGCCAGCCCAACATGGTTAGACTAACAGGCACTTGATGGTGATGTGATCAATGTCACGACGGCCACCTTTACATGCCAGGACATGTCCTGGTACCAATCGTTAGGCTAGGTCGACCTACGGGGATTTGAACACAAGACCATCGGGCCAGCAGGCAAGTGTGATTACCACTGCACTATTCAATCAATCAGGTGCCGTCTCCAGTTACAACTTCTTAAATATTTTAATAAGCAGGTTGGTTTTATTTTGGTTCAAAAAATTGGAGGTGGTGGAAAATTTTGAATATCTTAGGTCATTGATTACCAACAATGGTGACACAATGAAAGAAGTTAACCCTTTACTGGGCAGACGTTAGTCTGTTTTGTAGCCCTGAACGGGCAAGAAGAATTTTGAGGTTCTGTAAAATTTTGGGTTACGTTAATAAAAATATCACATATAAGTTGTTAGTCAACAGATTTTAGTCAAATAAATGGCAAAATGAAAGGAAAAGCATGCAGAATATTTTACTCACGTGAATGATGCCTCTAATTCACACATGAACACAAATATTTACAAAATACAACATATTGTTTGCGATTGTCAGTCATCTATGCGGCAATTTACAAACACATTTTCCACATCATAATCACTTTCTTTAAAGTCCGACTCACGACTGCTAACGCAAAGTAACGCTGATCACTGATATCTAACTCCGATTAATAGTCAATTTCGTGTCTTTCAATTTCACTTAAATTAAACCCAGCGAAATCTCCACTAGCACTTGAAGAATCGTCAAAATCCATTTTGAAATACAAAGCGTAAAACCCACAAAAACTATCTTTTTAAAATCCGTTCAAATTCAAAGTACATGCTTACAAATGGCGGCGACGTTGTCAAGCTATTGGCAAAATCGAAACTAGACAATCGGAAGTCTCGGAAAGCCGAGAGTTCGCGTTTTTACAATGCATAATAGTCACGGGCGCTTTGGGACGGTTTGCCCGTTCGGGGGTAGAAATGTTCCCGGATGCTTTGCCTGCTGAAGGGTTAAAAGACGAATATCTATTGCTCTTCAAAGACTAAAACAACTGAAAAGATCGTGGAGAGGGACAGATAGAACTGCACAAATCAGATTTTTAAGAGCATGCGTTTTTCCCATTGCAACATATGCCTCTGATACCTGGAACTTACTAAACAAACTGAACAGCGCATAAATCCCTTTAAATATAAATGTTATAGACGAGTTCTAAGAATATATTGGGTAAAGAAAAGAACAAATGCATCTATACTTCAAAAGCTAAATATTGAAGAAGTTGGTTATTAAAGATGATAAAACAAAGAAAATTGAAATATTTTGGTCATTTGAAATGTCATGAAAGTTTGGAGAGAACAGTAATGAAGGGGTATATGCCTGGGAAGAGAGAAAAAGGAAGGCCAAAGAGAAGATGGGTGCAGGATGTGGCGGATGATCTCCAGATGGGTGTATCGGGCACGGGACATCTTGCTTATGATCCAGAGGTTTTCTGGAAGTGAGGTTCTGCAAAGGACATTCTACTGAATGAATTAATGAGATTGGTTCCAAACTGCTGTTATAGTTGGGAGCGCAGAGTTGAAGATGAGAGCTCAACCTTGCAAACTACCCCACTTGGCTTGTGCATACATCACCTCTGGCATCAAAAGTCCAACACCTGACCTTCATTTGGCAGAACTGGTTTAACTAACAGGAGAATGGGCGACAGCAAGTCTCTGGCGCCGTAAAACCAGACTCCTCTAGACAATTATGTACATATATGCATGAGCAGGCATGTGTGTACATACATACATATCTAAAGTCGAGTAAGACAACAGTCTAAACCAGCAAAAGAATGGTGCTGAAGACATAGGCAACCAGCCATGATACAAACTATGCAAACGCTATTTTAAAAAAAGCAAGTTAATATCACTGGTAAACAAGCATGGTGGTACATTAATTCCCCCTCCTGTGCCTCCTACACGTTGCCGCAACAGATAGGTCAGCCTGTTCACTGTTCTCATGAGGAGGTAGTTACAATATCTCCTCTCTTGATCTCGAAGGCCTCATTGAGTATTATCAAGCGTGGTCAGTCCCCGATGCAGCAGCCTATCCCAAGGTCAATTTGTTGACTCTTCCCATCAGGAGCTGGTTACGATATCTCCTCTCTTGACCTCGAAGACAGCACACACGTCTGGCAAGGCTTCAACCCCAGTTTGTGTAGCTGGGCTAGAACCAGAGTGTCATCAGTTTCCACCAGTCAGTCCATACTACACTGACTGTATCAGCCCTGTCCAGGTGCCCTGGGTGCACTACCTGCCAGCTGGTCCGTATGTCCAGTACCTGTGACTACAGCATGTCTGGCTGTGTGCATTCAGGTGTTTGATGTCAAGCGACTGGCAGAGTTGCTAGAATTCTAGCTTCATCTTTGGGAGACCCAGGTTTGATTCCTCAGTAAGGTGTGAATTTTCTTCTGTCGGGGGCAAAAAGAAAACCCTAACCTGCACAGTTCACGGCGATGCACTAGCCAGGTGGCCTTAATTCTTCAGGCTCAAGACCCCCTGACCTACACTGCAAGATACAATAGGCAGTAGACGATAGATATCAAGCATGACTTTCAAATGGTGTCTATCCTTTTAGAGAGGAGACTGTCAGATGATTTTCTGTAGCATGATTATGGAGTCTGAAGCTATTACCGCATGTGTGGCTGTTTGTTTTGGCTTCCAAAACAGTGTTCTGAACGGAATGATGATCTCCATAGTCACGCCTGGTGTAGTTGCCTGGTGACTGATTGATCTCGACATACACTGGGTACTCACCTGATCTGCTGAATGCTAGCTTGGGGAATCATCAAGTTGTGCTGCGATGTCAAAGACCAGTCTTCCAGCCTGTATATCTGGATCACAGCAAAACACTACTTTACTAGTCGCACATGTCTCCCTGCAGCTTATCTGCTAGGGGTGTTTTGTGCTAAGCAACAAAATGATGTCAAAGCTCAAAGTTGAAAGAAGAAACGAAATGTTATAAAGAAAGAAAGTGCTCACCCTACCCCATCATGTACATTGGAAGGCTGTTCCGTCTACAATGTGGTATTGTCATCTGTTCCGTCTACAATGTGGTATTGCCATCTGGTCTGTCTACAATGTGGTATTGTCATCTGGTCTGTCAACATTATTGTAGACATTGCTGTCATTTGTGTTATGCTGTCTACAATGTGGTGATGTCAAGTGTTTAATCTGTCTACAATGCAGTGATGTCATGTGTTTAATCTGTCTACAATGTAGTGATGTCATGTGTTTAATGTATCTACAATGTAGTGATGTTATGTGTTTAATGTGCCTACAATGTAGTGATGTCATGTGTTTAATCTGTCTACAATACAGTGATGTCATGTGTTTAATCTGTCTACAATGTAGTGATGTCATGTGTTTAATGTATCTACAATGTAGTGATGTCATGTGTTTAATGTATCTACAATGTAGTGATGTCATGTGTTTAATGTGTCTACAATGTAGTGATGTCATGTGTTTAATGTGTCTACAATGTAGTGATGTCATGTTTAATGTGTCTACAATGTAGTGATGTCATGTTTAATGTGTCTACAATGTAGTGATGTCATGTGTTTAATCTGTCTACAATGTAGTGATGTCATGTGTTTAATCTGCCTACAATTTAGTGATGGCATGTGTTTAATCTAGCCGGCTCCATGGCCGAGGGGTTAGCAGCTTTCTCCGCTAACCCCGAATACTCTCGTCACGTGACGCGACGAGAATTAGCAGTGGTTCGAATCGCAAAAGTGACTTATGAGAGTATGGAGCCGGTCGCTCAGAAAGTCGTGGCGTGCTGATGAGCGTAATCTAGCCTAGGAATCAACATACAGCTGAAAGATGCTGGTGTTGACCGCAATATCCTGAAACAGTATGGAAACGAGGGGGGAAAAAAAATGTGTTTAATCTGTCTACAATGTAGTGATGGCATGTGTTTAATCTGTCTACAATGTAGTGATGTCATGTGTTTAATCTGTCTATAATGTAGTGATGGCATGTGTTTAATCTGTCTATAATGTAGTGATGGCATGTGTTTAATCTGTCTACAATGTAGTGATGGCATGTGTTTAATCTGTCTATAATGTAGTGATGTCATGTGTTTAATCTGTCTATAATGTAGTGATGTCATGTGTTTAATCTGTCTATAATGTAGTGATGTCATGTGTTTAATCTGTCTACAATGTAGTGATGTCATGTGTTTAATCTGTCTACAATGTAGTGATGTCATGTGTTTAATCTGTCTACAATGTAGTGATGGCATGTGTTTAATCTGTCTACAATGTAGTGATGGCATGTGTTTAATCTGTCTACAATGTAGTGATGTCATGTGTTTAATCTGTCTACAATGTAGTGATGTCATGTGTTTAATCTGTCTATAATGTAGTGATGGCATGTGTTTAATCTGTCTACAATGTAGTGATGGCATGTGTTTAATCTGTCTATAATGTAGTGATGTCATGTGTTTAATCTGTCTATAATGTAGTGATGTCATGTGTTTAATCTGTCTATAATGTAGTGATGTCATGTGTTTAATCTGTCTACAATGTAGTGATGTCATGTGTTTAATCTGTCTATAATGTAGTGATGGCATGTGTTTAATCTGTCTACAATGTAGTGATGGCATGTGTTTAATCTGTCTATAATGTAGTGATGTCATGTGTTTAATCTGTCTACAATGTAGTGATGTCATGTGTTTAATCTGTCTACAATGTAGTGATGTCATGTGTTTAATCTGTCTACAATGTAGTGATGGCATGTGTTTAATCTGTCTATAATGTAGTGATGTCATGTGTTTAATCTGTCTATAATGTAGTGATGTCATGTGTTTAATCTGTCTACAATGTAGTGATGTCATGTGTTTAATCTGTCTACAATGTAGTGATGTCATGTGTTTAATCTGTCTACAATGTAGTGATGTCATGTGTTTAATCTGTCTACAATGTAGTGATGTCATGTGTTTAATCTGTCTACAATGTGGTGATGTCATGTGTTTAATCTGTCTACCATGAGGTGATGTCATGTGTTTAATCTGTCTACCATGTGGTGATGTCATGTGTTTAATGTGTCTACCATGAGGTGATGTCATGTGTTTACTGTCTACCACGAGGTGATGTCATGTGTTTACTGTCTACCACGAGGTGATGTCATGTGTTTACTCTGTCTACCATGAGGTATGCACATTCTTCATAGACAGCGTACAACGGGACGACCTGGTCATGCTCACTGCATGTCAGGTGCACACATATCAGTGGTCATTCTCTATGGGCAGCTGGCATATAACCACGGACGTCCACAGTTAAAAACTCAAGTACATCTGTAAGCAAGACATGAACACGTTGGGTACAGACACCACAACCTGAAGGGACATGGCTTCTGCCTGTAACACCTGGAGATGCACTGTTAGGAAACATCTTGGTGGCAGACACCACAGCCTGAAGGGACATGGCTTCTGCCTGTAACACCTGGAGATGCACTGTTAGGAAACATCTTGGTGGCAGACACCACAACCTGAAGGGACATGGCTTCTGCCTGTAACACCTGGAGATGCACTGTTAGGAAACATCTTGGTGGCAGACACCACAACCTGAAGGGACATGGCTTCTGCCTGTAACACCTGCAGATGTACTGTTAGGAACCATCTTGGTGGCAGACACCACAACCTGAAGGGACATGGCTTCTGCCTGTAACACCTGGAGATGAACTGTTAGGAACCATCTTGGTGGCAGACACCACAACCTGAAGGGACATGGCTTCTGCCTGTAACACCTGGAGATGAACTGTTAGGAACCATCTTGGTGGCAGACACCACAACCTGAAGGGACATGGCTTCTGCCTGTAACACCTGGAGATGAACTGTTAGGAACCATCTTGGTGCAGACACCACAACCTGAAGGGACATGGCTTCTGCCTGTAACACCTGGAGATGAACTGTTAGGAACCATCTTGGTGGCAGACACCACAACCTGAAGGGACATGGCTTCTGCCTGTAACACCTGGAGATGAACTGTTAGGAAACATCTTGGTGGCAGACACCACAACCTGAAGGGACATGGCTTCTGCCTGTAACACCTGGAGATGAACTGTTAGGAACCATCTTGGTGGCAGACACCACAACCTGAAGGGACATGGCTTCTGCCTGTAACACCTGGAGATGAACTGTTAGGAACCATCTTGGTGGCAGACACCACAACCTGAAGGACATGGCTTCTGCCTGTAACACCTGGAGATGAACTGTTAGGAACCATCTTGGTGGCAGACACCACAACCTGAAGGGACATGGCTTCTGCCTGTAACACCTGGAGATGAACTGTTAGGAACCATCTTGGTGGCAGACACCACAACCTGAAGGGACATGGCTTCTGCCTGTAACACCTGGAGATGAACTGTTAGGAACCATCTTGGTGGCAGACACCACAACCTGAAGGGACATGGCTTCTGCCTGTAACACCTGGAGATGAACTGTTAGGAACCATCTTGGTGGCAGACACCACAACCTGAAGGGACATGGCTTCTGCCTGTAACACCTGGAGATGAACTGTTAGGAACCATCTTGGTGGCAGACACCACAACCTGAAGGGACATGGCTTCTGCCTGTAACACCTGGAGATGAACTGTTAGGAACCATCTTGGTGGCAGACACCACAACCTGAAGGGACATGGCTTCTGCCTGTAACACCTGGAGATGAACTGTTAGGAACCATCTTGGTGCAGACACCACAACCTGAAGGGACATGGCTTCTGCCTGTAACACCTGGAGATGAACTGTTAGGAACCATCTTGGTGGCAGACACCACAACCTGAAGGGACATGGCTTCTGCCTGTAACACCTGGAGATGAACTGTTAGGAACCATCTTGGTGGCAGACACCACAACCTGAAGAGACATGGCTTCTGCCTGTAACACCTGGAGATGAACTGTTAGGAAACATCTTGGTGGCAGACACCACAACCTGAAGGGACATGGCTTCTGCCCGTAACACCTGGAGATGAACTGTTAGGAACCATCTTGGTGGCAGACACCACAACCTGAAGGGACATGGCTTCTGCCTGTAACACCTGGAGATGAACTGTTAGGAACCATCTTGGTGGCAGACACCACAACCTGAAGGGACATGGCTTCTGCCTGTAACACCTGGAGATGAACTGTTAGGAACCATCTTGGTGGCAGACACCACAACCTGAAGGGACATGGCTTCTGCCTGTAACACCTGGAGATGAACTGTTAGGAACCATCTTGGTGGCAGACACCACAACCTGAAGGGACATGGCTTCTGCCTGTAACACCTGGAGATGAACTGTTAGGAACCATCTTGGTGGCAGACACCACAACCTGAAGGGACATGGCTTCTGCCTGTAACACCTGGAGATGAACTGTTAGGAACATCTTGGTGGCAGACACCACAACCTGAAGGGACATGGCTTCTGCCTGTAACACCTGGAGATGAACTGTTAGGAACCATCTTGGTGGCAGACACCACAACCTGAAGGGACATGGCTTCTGCCTGTAACACCTGGAGATGAACTGTTAGGAACCATCTTGGTGGCAGACACCACAACCTGAAGGGACATGGCTTCTGCCTGTAACACCTGGAGATGAACTGTTAGGAACCATCTTGGTGGCAGACACCACAACCTGAAGGGACATGGCTTCTGCCTGTAACACCTGGAGATGAACTGTTAGGAACCATCTTGGTGGCAGACACCACAACCTGAAGGGACATGGCTTCTGCCTGTAACACCTGGAGATGAACTGTTAGGAACCATCTTGGTGGCAGACACCACAACCTGAAGGGACATGGCTTCTGCCTGTAACACCTGGAGATGAACTGTTAGGAAACATCTTGGTGGCAGACACCACAACCTGAAGGGACATGGCTTCTGCCTGTAACACCTGGAGATGAACTGTTAGGAACCATCTTGGTGGCAGACACCACAACCTGAAGGGACATGGCTTCTGCCTGTAACACCTGGAGATGAACTGTTAGGAACCATCTTGGTGGCAGACACCACAACCTGAAGGGACATGGCTTCTGCCTGTAACACCTGGAGATGAACTGTTAGGAACCATCTTGGTGGCAGACACCACAACCTGAAGGGACATGGCTTCTGCCTGTAACACCTGGAGATGAACTTTAGGAACCATCTTGGTGGCAGACACCACAACCTGAAGGGACATGGCTTCTGCCTGTAACACCTGGAGATGAACTGTTAGGAACCATCTTGGTGGCAGGACACCACAACCTGAAGGGACATGGCTTCTGCCTGTAACACCTGGAGATGAACTGTTAGGAACCATCTTGGTGGCAGACACCACAACCTGAAGGGACATGGCTTCTGCCTGTAACACCTGGAGATGAACTGTTAGGAACCATCTTGGTGGCAGACACCACAACCTGAAGGGACATGGCTTCTGCCTGTAACACCTGGAGATGAACTGTTAGGAAACATCTTGGTAAAACGAGACTGTTTCAACAAGCAGAAAAGTAAAGAACCCATTGAAAGGAATGCCAGACAGGGCTCATGTGGCCCAGCAACAAATACTTGGATATGGTTGAAGAAAGCAACTACTGGTATTTAACATATATAATTTTTAGCTCACCCTAGTATGAAGGATTAAACATATAAAGAGGGGGTTAAAGCTGAGAGATCCACTTCATTGCACCAGGTTTTATTCCATATGGCTTGGTCTCTTTCCACAAGAAAGCCTGCCAAAAGCATCTTACAAAGTGGGAAGTAGTTCCAGCGACAACCCCCAGGAGTCTTTGAGAAAACTGCACTCATGAACTAAATGAGAGCCTGAAATTGAATATACAACCTTTGGAGTGCATGGTAGGCGGATTAACCACTTTCCCATGGAGACGACCATGGAGAATATATATCATAGTTAACTCATTCAAATATGACGAGTTAAGTAATATATAGAGAAAAATATAAAGAGTTGAACATATATAATAGTTCATTCACCCAAATATGAACAGCTAAATATACATAATAGTTAACTCAAATATAAAGAGTTAAACTTACATTATCATTAACAAACCCATTAATATGAAGAGTTCAACATATATGATAATTAACCCACCCAAATATGAAGAGTTCAACATACATAAATAGTTAACTCCCTTACGTACGAAGAGTTCAACATATATGATAGTTAATCCACCCAAATATGAAGCGTTCCACATACATAAAGTTAACTCCCTTAAGTACGAAGAGTTAAACATATATGATAGTTGACCCACCTAAATATGAAGAGTTCCACATACATAAATAGTTAACTCCCTTAAATACGAAGAGTTAAACATATATGATAGTTAACCCACCCAAATATGAAGAGTTCCACATACATAAATAGTTAACCCACACAAATATGAAGAGTTCAACACCTAAGATGCAGCTCTCACCTGAATGTGCCGGTATCCTGCAGCAATTATCTGCTCGTCACCCAACTGTGAGTTGAAGGTAATACTATGATCCAGCAAAAGGGACGGAATTTTCTTGACACAGATTTCATGGTTCAGCAGGCAGCATTTGACATTCTAAACATCACGATGGTGACTAAGTTATTACACAAGCAAAACAATGTCAACTACAAACATTTCTATCAAGTCTCGAGTCACATGTCAAATCTAACAGAGCAAGTTTAAGTCTGTGAATGTTTTAACATCCAAACTAAATGTCAAGTCAGGTTATCTGTGGTTAGTAGGTGGACCCAGAGTAAATGGTACGAGGAAATCTCTTTGGTGTCCGCCTCGAGTGCTGGAGGTCTCGGGTTCAACCGGTGAGGGCTGGGATTTTTTCACGTGGATTTCTAGTTACAAAATTTCCCCTGGCCTCTGGGTAGTCAGATCGGACACATGTGTGTATTTTTGTGCACGTAAAATATCCCTTGGCAGTTGGAAATAAAGCAATAGTAGCCTAACGGCACTGCCCGAGCAAAAGTTTGAGTTAAAAATCTACCTGAAGTATTTCAGGATCCTCGCCGGTGCTACGGAGTTCACTGAGCTGAGATTCTCTGGACTCAGGCTTGAGTTAGGAGTAGAACAGAGCACTTATGGGTTACACCTGTGTGCTGTGATGTTGATCTGTCGACTAAACTAAACTAAACTAAACTAAGGAAATCTCCAGGAAAGTACAGGCAGCTGCTGTAATATCTACCACATCACACATAAAGTGCTGATTGATCTATACAATTATGGATTAGCATCATATACCTGGCCCACCTCAAGTCACAGGTAGTGCTCATACAAGGGTGATTTCTTGGCAAGATTACGCTCAGTAGTTTGCCATTGCTTTCTGAGCAACCAGCTCACATACCCCGTAAGTTACCGATGCGGAGAAAACCGCTACTGATTCTCGCGCAACGTCACGTTACTCACCAGAGTATACGGAATTATGGAGAAAGTCGTGTAACTCCTAGACCAGGGAGACCGGCTGTCCTTGACTTGGAGACGTAAATTACAAGTACCTCAGAAGTTGGAGTGGGTTCGCCTGGTGGTGAGGAACACTGGTAACAGGGAAAGCTAATCCACACGGAACAATCAGTTCAATGCATTGGAAGTAGTATGGACTATTGTTTGACTTCAAAACTAGCGACCGCCAAACAGTGGACACATTTTTGGAAAAATAAGATAAAAAGGACATCGTTTTTTAAATGCTGGGAAACAAACCTAAAAATATACCAATAAATAACTAGGTCTAACACAAAAGTACACACAAAACCGGGACACATTTGTACAAAAAAGCAAAATTCAGTATATTAAAACAAAATCAAATGCCCCAATTATAGCGTCTTCTTATTCTGCCTTTCAATCCTCAGCGATTTATCATTTTCCTGCCACTGGGAAATATATAACTACTTATACATCCATAGGCTGTGAGTTATCACTGCCCTGGCAGAATTCCAACAAACAGAACAGCTCCCAAAATAGAATAGCAAATCTCATGTGGGTGTGTAAAAGCCAGGGGAAACCATCACATTAATCACAAATGTGTTCATGGGCTGTCACACCGAAGTGATTATTCCCAAACAGCGCTGGTCATGTGACGTCCATATCTTCTGTATTAGAGAGCAGTACAAACTGGCATATCGTTGGGGGCCAGTATAATGTATTAAGTATACGTACACACATATTATAGAAGGCTGTAATATAATAAAGAAGGCAAGCAAGTGTTATTGTGTATGATTAGGGTTAGGGATGGGGTTTGGGTTAGGGAATACATGTTAAGAATACATGTTTCAGGGTCCTGTTTGGGAATAAAGTCTCCCCTGTCACACAGCTGGATTGATGCTGGAGTCGACATCACGAGATGCCTGGCAAACTGACAGGTGTTCATGCATCTCCACAGATGTCATTCATAGGTGTTCGGATGACATTCCTCCATACCACAGTCTGTCCATCCAGCATCATTTCTCTCCATGTGCCCTGCATCTTCTCTTGCTGTTTTTTTTTCCAGCTGTAATGTTTTTCAAGGACTCTCTTATTATGTGACCAAATAACAGTATTTGTCTCCGTATATTTGTACAAGGGGGGTTTAAATGATAACCTTAATAGAAATTACAACAAATATACCATTGTCTTGTAACCTGTCAACACTGTTGTTATGGGTGTCAAGAGTGTTAAGCATGTGACATTACGGTGCAGATGAACATGGTGATGTCATACTGACAGTTTTAAAATGGGCACCCCACTTTTGACATGCACCAAAGAGGAGACGTGTTCTGTTATCCGTATTTTTAACAGTGAAGCGGTGACACTTATAGAAATTCATAAGCAAATGAAAATCCAGTATTATGGTGATGCAAGCCTGTCAGTCCAGTAAGTGTATGAATGGAGAAGGATGTTTCGACCCGCAATCAAATCCAATTGATGTGAACTTCTGAGTAAAGGTGTCCCTTTGAAGTATGACAATGCTTGACCCCATACTTCCCGTGTATCAGTTGAAACCATCAATGACCTCCACTTTCAGTGTGTCCCACATCCCTTGTGCTCACCAGACCTAGCCCCAAGTGATTTACTTTTTCAGAATATATTCACCCAAAATAATACATTAAAGGCTTTATTTTGAAGCCCCTTCGTAAATACTCTAGTTTCATTAGCCTTTTCCGGGCATTCGTTGTTGGTTACTCTGGCAGATCAAGATATCTGCAACATGTTTCAGAAACCATATCTTCATTACCTCCAAGTTCTTCCTAATTTGTTCATTCACATTCCATAATTCACTGCCATAGAACAGAATAAGTGCTACATAATTCACTGCCATAGAACAGAACAAGGGCTACATAATATTTCAGTTCTATCTTTCTGCCATCTCAGTGGCGAAGTTGGTTACGGATGCAGTTCATGATCCTGCATACCGTGTTCAAAACACCGCCTTGCATCGGATTTTTTATAAAATGGTATGGGTGCCGGTCGTTCAGAGAGCAATGGCAAACTTCTTCTTCTTCAGCGTTCCGAGCCATTGAGGTTTTTTGCTGCAGATACAATCCGTCTCCATTCGTCTCACTGGTTGACCTTCTCTTGCCAGTCGTTGATTCCAAGTGCTTGTAGGTCTGTATATATATTATCTCTCCACCGTCGTCTTGGTCTACCTCAGGGTCTACGGTCATTTATTTCCTGAGTGTAAGCGAGTTTTGTTTCCCTATTATCTTCCATTCTTTCTATATGCCCCAGCCATTGTAGTCTATTAGCCTTCATGATACCAGTGATTAGCGGGTACTTAAACAGATCATAAATGTCTTTGTTACTTCTTCTTTTCCACTCTCCACTTCGTGTATCCATAATGGGTCCAAAGATGCGTCTTAAAACTTTGTTCTCAAAGGTTTGTAACAAGGCTTTGTCTCCTTTCGTTGTACTCCAGGTTTCAGAGCCATACAGCACAACTGGTCTGATCAGTGTTTTGTGTATTGTGATCTTGGTGTTACTAGATAGCGCCTTTGATTTTAGTAGATGTTGTAGTGCATAGTATATCTTATTTCCAGAGTTGATTCTAGTTTGTATTTCTTCCCTTATGATGTTGGAGCAGTTGAAGATTGTAACCAGGTATTTGTATGTTTCCGTTCTTTTAATGGTCATATTATCTATTTGTATGTGGCCAGAGTTTTTAGCCATTCCTTCTCTTGAAATTACCATATATTCTGTCTTATCTTGGTTGATATCCAATCTGTTGGGCTTTTTCCTTTAAGTGAGTCAATATTTCCAATGTCTTTTGTTCATTTTCCCCTATAATATCTATATCATCTGCATAACCAAGCAGCTTGGATATTCCTCCAATATCACATTCCTCCTTTACCCTCCTTACAACTTTCTCTAGAGCCAGATTGAAGAGTAGCGGCGATAGTGCATCACCCTGTTTCAAGCCAGATGTTATTTGGAAAGGGTCTGATTTCCTGCCTTTATATGTTACTATATTATAAGTATCTTCCATTCATAGTCTGGCCATGTTGATCAACTTCCTTGGTATTCCAAATTCCCGCATAGCATTCCATAGACTATTCCTACGGACACTATCATAAGCCTTTTTAAAATCCACAAAAATGTTATGGAGATCTCTTTTATATTCCCAATTTTTCTCGGCTATTTGTCGTAAGATAAATATCTGATCTATTGTTGATCTGTTTTGTCTAAAACCCACCTGGTAGTCACCTAATATGTATTCTGAATATGGTTTTAGTTTATTTAGTAATATTGCGGATAGTATCTTATAGCTTACGGACAGTAGTGATATTCCTCTATAATTTTCACACTGGAACTTGTCTCCTTTCTTAAAGATAGGTCTCAATAATGACTCTTTCCAGTCATGGGGTAATTCTTCAGTCCTCCAGATTTTTATTATTAGTTCGTATAACTTTAGATGTAATGCATGGCCACCCACCTTGAGTATATGAATTTAATAATTTGGTTCAGGAATTTCCCTTTTATTGTTGTAACACATTCCAGTGTTATAATTTTCGTTGATATGATAATTCTTTCTCATGTCCTTATATTGGACCCATGCCTCTCTTTCCAGAAACCACGCCTTCCAATTCTATTCTCTCTATTCCACTTTGGCCACACTATTTCGGTTTCTGTATCATAATGAAGTTTATGAGGCACTTTTCTTTGATGTTCACATCTTGTAGAATGTTGGTGCTTTTCTTCTTCTTGATCCAGTGTCCTCAGAATTGTTGTCACATTTCAGTTCAACAGTCCTGACTTTCCTCTTCACTGATTGTGAAATGATGCATGCCTCACATTCGTATACTGCGGCGGGAAAGTTTCATATTTGATTAGGTTGCTGGGGTCATTGCCACAGGCCAGATGGCAGGGCAGACCACGCTCTAAGCTTTGGTCGGTAACTAATCTAGGATAAAAGCTCCGACAAGAAGATAGTTAAAGCATTGCTTAGCTGATGCAGCAACTTCTGTAGCTTATCTTGTTCAAGAATATTGGTGTTACCTTTCTTCTGGAGTAAACTAGACAGGCCGAGAGAGGGATCATGCTGCATTAGAAACACATGGTCTCTAAACTCAGCCCAGACTTTGTGCCATTTTACAATCTTATCGTCTGTCAAGACGGCAAGGTGCCAGTCAGTCATAACTTGCTCAGAAACCAAATCAATCAGAAACAAACAAACAAAATGTCAAAAATCGATCAACAGTTTAACTGACTTGCTAGAAGCATACTTCCTACCAGACCTGAATGTGGTAAGTGGCCGCTGCCTGAAAATGATAGCGCACGTCGGGACGCAGCACAATGTGAGAGGAATCTGGTGAAACGTACACCTCGTACCAACGACGTAAGTTGTTGCAGATGACAAAATGACCAGTGCATGTGTGAGCTTCCAGGTTTATAATGTAGAATTTGGCAAATGGTGCATGTCTGTCTGAGCTCACCTGTGGGATGTAGTCAATTTATCATCATTATTATTTATCATTATTGGTACAAGGCAGCTTCAAATGAAAACCTTACAAGTGTGATATAAATTAGAATAATTATGCCATTGTCTTGTAACCTGTCAATATTGTTGTTAAGGATGTCAAGAGTGTTAAGCATGTGACATCATGGTGCAGACCAACACAGTAATGTCATAAGGACAGTTTAAAGATGGCCAACCCAATTTTGACATGCATCAAATGGGAGCAGCATTCTGTTATCCATTTTTTAAATCAGTGAATGGGTCAAACCTATAGAAATGCATCGGCAAATGAAGGTCCTGTATGGTGATGCATGCCTGTCAGTCCTGCAACTGTGTGAATGCAGTCGGAATGTGCGACCTGCAATCAAATCCAAACGATGTGGAGTTCTGAGTACAGGTGTCCTTTTCAACATAACAAAGCTTGACCCCATTCTGCCCGTGCAACAGTTAAAACCATCGAAGACCTCCTCTTTCAGTGTGTAGCACATCCCCCGTACTCACCAGACCTAGCCCCAAATGATTTCCACCTGTTTAGACAACTCAAAGAGTCAATGGGAGGAAAAGGTTTTCACTTGAAGAAGCCCCTTCATATCATGCGTTGTTTGAAACTGAAAGGGTTAAACTATGTGCTAGAGAAATGAGAAAGTGAATCGTAGAAGGTGAAGATACCATTAAAAATGGGTACACAATATTGCTAGCTATGTGGCTAAGGGGTTATGAATGCAGTTCGTAATCCTGCATACCATGTTCGAAACCCAGCTGTAGACAATTTGGAAGCAGACCATCTTGCGTTGGATTCCATACCATGGTATGGGTGCCGGTTGTTCAGAAAGCAATGGCAAACTACTGAATGGAATACTTGCCCAGTAAATCACAAACAATAAAAAACATCCTGGGTTGACTGTGTCGTCCTGTAAAGGACTTAAAACATCAAATAAATCAAGCACATGAGAACCCAAACTCATGTGGACAAAGAAGGGGAACAGATAAGAGATATTACAATGAGAACAAAAAAGGGCAGGAGAAACTTTCAAAGCACTAGACAATTTGTGGAAGTCAAATCAAATAAACTCTAGTACCAATCTTAGAGCAACTAACATTAAATTTTTACTGTTGTGTGGATAAGAAACATGGAAAAATCTAACACAATTACTACAAACATGCAGTAACTGGTTTCTGTGCAGAATAGAAGCTCTAAACTGGTATGACAGGATCACTCATGTGTAGCTTAGGGAGAGAACTAGAAAGGTTCCAGCGAATCTGGACGTCAGGAAAACATTGTGGTAATGGATACAACATAGAATGAGATCACCTGAGAATAGTACAGGAAAACATACTGGCAATGGATACAACATACAATGAGAAAATCTGAGAATAGTATAGGAAAACATACTGGCAATGGATACAACATACAATGAGAAAATCTGAGAATAGTATAGGAAAACATACTGGCAATGGATACAACATACAATGAGAAAATCTTAGAATAGTATAGGAAAACATACTGGAAATGGGTACAACATACAATGAGAAAATCTGAGAATAGTATAGGAAAACATACTAGAAATGGATACAATATAGTGAGAAAATCTGAGAATAGTAAAGGAAAAGATACTGGCAATGGATAAAACACACAATAGAAAACTTGAGAATAGTATAGGAAAACATACTGGCAATGGATACAACATACAATGAGAAAACTTGAGAATAGTATAGCTAGAATGTCCTTTCTCTAGACCTCACGGAGAAAAATAAATAAAGGGAGACTTACAAACATATGGATAAAAGAATTAGAAATGGACATGAACCCTACTATATGGCGCGGAAACCTGGACAGTGAACAAGCAATCAGAAAGTCAAATAGAGGCCCTGGAGATGTGAAAATACAGAAGAATATGTCGTATTTCATGGAAACAAAAACAATCAAATGCAGAGGTTCTAGAAAAACTGGGAATAAAAATAGAGTTGATTAAAGAAATAAAGAGGAGGCAAGTGAAATATTTTGGCCATGTTACACTCTTATAAAAACCATACTGGAGGGCAAGGTTGAAAGCAATCAAGCAAGAGGTAGACAATGATACAAGTGGGATGATAACATCAAGAGATGGACGGACAGCAATCTGACAGAATGGACAGTCAGGACGAGAGACAGATTCATTGCAGCCAACCTTCACTGTGGAGATGACACCTGATTGACTGATTGATACAGGGAGGAGATATACAGAGCTGCAGGGGATAGCAACAGATAGTATGGCTTGCTGTTCCTTGGCTGAGGGTCTGTACTGCAAAGGGGGATAATGGGCAGAAACAGAAGATGAAGATAAGATCATGAGATGGGCTGGGTTAGCGGGAAGAAACAGAAGGTGAAGATAAAATCACGAGATGGACTGGGATAGCAGTCAGAAACAGAAGATGAAGATAAAATCACGAGATGGACTGGGATAGCAGTCAGAAACAGAAGATGAAGATAAAATCACGAGATGGACTGGGATAGCAGGCAGAAACAGAAGATGAAGATAAAATCACGAGATGGACTGGGATAGCAGTCAGAAACAGAAGATGAAGATAAAATCACGAGATGGACTGGGATAGCAGGCAGAAACAGAAGATGAAGATAAAATCACGAGATGGACTGGGATAGCGGGTAGAAACAGAAGATGAAGTTAGAATCACGAGATGGACTGGGATAGCGGGCAGAAACAGAAGATGAAGATAAAATCACGAGATGGACTGGGATAGCAGGCAGAAACAGAAGGTGAAGATAAGATGATGGTCTGGGAGAAGCCTGTATGAGTGCACAGTGAAGACACTAGACAAAGGGTCAGCATCATCATCATCTTCCACTTTTCCCATCAAGTGTTGTGGGAAGGAATAGCTGACGTTTCAGAGCCCGATGGGTTGCAATGGACAGTGTCATTCCCTGTGATTGTACAATGTCTTTGATGTTGTCAATCCATTTTCTTCTTGGGCATCCTTTTACTCTTGTATCAGAGTTTCTTTGATGAAAGGCCTGTGTTGATAGTTGATGGTGTTGCATTCTAACAAGATGGCCAAATCATTTTATCTTCTGCCTTTCAATGAATGTGGCACAAGGTGTTGATCCCACTGTCTGTCTGATAACATCATTTCTTACTCAGTCTCGGTAGTTAAGTCGGCAGCTCTCCTCAGGCATCTCATCTCACAGGTGTTGATTATCTGTAAGTGTGATTTGGATAATGTCCAAATATGACATTGGAAGCATAGGGATGGTGTGAATATGCTATTATTATCTGTCGTTTTGCGGACCTAGGTATCTAACATGTTTCAGTATGGGTGATAATTGATATATAAGCAGACTTGCTTTTTTATATATCATTTCATTTTCTCAGTCTGTTCTGCCATCTTCTGTGATCACATTTCCTCGACATTAAAATTCCTTAACTTGTTTCAGAGGTGAGATTTTTATCAGTATACTAGTAGACCAGGAGATCTGCTAACATGCATTACTTCAGTTTTGATTGTATTTATTTTCATATTGTATCTGCTGCATTAGAATAGGGCAAGCAAAAGCTGCATTTCAGAAAATGAAAGATATCTTTTGCAATAAGTCATTATTTTTTAATGTATGAAAGAAAGTACTGAAGTGCTATATAGAACCTATTTTACTGTATGATAGTGAATCTTGGAATGTAAATGAACAAATTATAAAGAACTTGGAAGCAACAGAGATGTGGTTCCTGAGACGAATGTTGCAAATTCCTTGGACTGCCAGAGTAAATAACAATGACTGTCTGAAACAGGCTAATTAAACTAGAACATTATATCCCAGAATAAGAAAGAGACAAACAGCTTTCTTCGGTCATGTGATGAGAAGAGAGGCATTGGAGAACATCGTGATGACTGGAAAGATCGAGTGGAAGAGAGGCACAGGCTGACCTAGAGAAATGATGCAGGATAGATTGAGACGGTGGCATGGAGGAATACCATCAACAGAGCTGCTCCAGAACACTAAAGACTGAGATCTGTGGAGAGCCATGAACGTCCATGCCAGCTGGCATGGGACTTGATGATGATGATCTGCTGCATGCTGAAGACAAAGGATGTTGAAGACAAATTATAACCCAACATCAATGCGGAGATGACACTTGATGACTTACATTGCACTGTGGGTATTTACCTGTACGACAGCCAAGCTATCATGATATGCCACCACACGAGTTGATCTAATGCTCCTCCGTTTTCTTCTGGGTCTGTTGTTGCGGAGATAGGCTGACATCTCTGCGGAGGACACTCTTGGCAATTTGACGTTAACATAACGTGAAGCCTCTTTCTCATGAATAACCAGCTCACTACGTGACCTGAGAGAGTTATTCAGACATAATAATGTATAAGATAAAAATATAACTAAATCAAATATTTGATTCGTATTTAAAATGTAACACACTAAATATCCCAATACTGGGCAATTTATAACAGCAGAGAAAGAATATAGTCTTGTCTAACACTGCAGAAGAATGGACAAATTTAGCCACTTAATGTCCTATTAAGATACACAATCATCGTCTGTAGCCACTACACTTCTTGTCAGAAGAAAGCTATGGATCATCCCATCTCATAAATCTACTTGAAGATCATAAGGGTGTCATGGCGAAAGCATCAGTATTCAGATTCCTCGACTGCCATCTGCCTCAACAAGACACCCACGTGTGGAAATACTACATCCTGTCCACTCTTTAATGTTATAATTTCAAGGTTTTCTCTAGTTTCCTCTCTCTCTCATTTGCCCTCAACTGTTCCCTGAAGGGTTACCATCATGCCCAAACCAGGTAAGCTTTTGACATTGTGCCACAAACAAAAGTGAGTTCTTGATGGCCTGCATATGTTTGTACTGTGTATCTCCTATAGGAATTCGCTTTGTCCTCCTTCCACCATAGGCTCAGAATTTTCATAAAGCATTTGTATTCAAAAGCCTGGTTCCTTCTGTTTCTGCAGTGTGAGTCCTACATTCACAACCATAAAAGAGAATGCATACCACAAGTGACTTGTATAGTTTTCTTCTTCTTCTTCTTCGTTCATCCGGAGTTTTTTTTTTGGATGTGATTGCGTTGTGCCTGTTTACAGCAGAGCTGCGTTCTTGCGCCGTTAGGCCGACACATCCGACTTCTGCGGGCATTTGTTGACCGGGTTAACCTTCCCGGGGGTTTCTTAGGACGTTTGACTCTCACTGTTGTGGTGTTATCCCCCATCCCAGCTGGTCCATATAGAACAGCCAAAGATCCTGGTCAGCCCTCAAGGGAAGGCAGGGGCAGACCATGGGCATTCCCCGCCATCCAAGGAGGCTTCCATACTTGCAGAGCCGATACATAGCGCTCTGGTACTGGGCTCACCCAAGGAATCGTCACGTCCTGCACATGGCTGCTTAGCCTCACTTCCGTATATTGGGCCTTCCGTTCACCATAGGCTGTTCTTCTGGAAACCAGAAGTATGCAGTCTGCAGATGACATCCACACAGTGAGCTTTCGATTCGGACTTTCCATGTAATGGATTTGCTATCCAAGCAATATTCCATTTCGTGCCACTAGGACACTTTTCCACCTTTTATGAAGTCCACACAGTGGGCTTTTGATTAGGACTTTCCACGTAATGGATTTGCTATCCAAGCAATATTCCATTTCATGCCACTAGGACACTTTTCCACCTTTTATGAAGCCCACACAATGGGCTTTTGATTCGGACTTTCCACGTAATGGATTTGCTATCCAAGCAATATTCCATTTCGTGCCACTAGAACACTTTTCCACCTTTTATGAAGCCCACACAGCAAGCTTTCGATTTGGACTTTCCACATAATGGATTTGCTATCCAAGCAATATTCCATTTCATGCCTCTGGGTCTTCATGCACCTTTAAATGTCAACCTGTATGCAGTTAAAGTAAGCTGCGGTCAACTTGAGCTTGTTGATATCTCCATAGAGCTTGTCCTCAAATGAAGCAGGTGTGGGCCAAACTATCTTTCTCTGTTCTGCATACGTTGGGCAATCCTGCAGCAAATGTTTTGCTGTCATTTTTCCAGTTCGACAATTACATTCATCGGTATCTCCTATCTTTAGTTTATTGAACAAGTGGTATTCAGCCTGTTATGTCCTGTGCGGAGTCTGAAGATTGCTACTTGTTCTCTTCGGTCGAGTTTGTAATATGCATCATCCTTCTGATGGCCTGGATGCTCTGATTCCCATTTGGTTCTATAAGTGCTTTTTATCAACCTCTTTGCCTCATTATAGGTTATGTTCTATGTCAGGCTGTGGTAGTCGTCCGCCCTCTTTTGCCAGTCTGTCAGCCTCTTCGTTTCCAGGTATACTGCAATGTGATGGGATCCACTGTATTACAACTTTTTTGGATTCTGGCATAGACCATGGAGTGCTGCTCTTAGGTCAGTTAGTTCTGTGCTGTTATTGCTCTTCAGTATTGAGACAACTGACTTTGCATCTGTGAAGATAGCTATTTGCTTCTCTTTATTTTCCTCCACCAAGAGCATTTCTGCTGCAGTTTTCAAGCCTCTACCTCCGCTTTGAAGTTACTTGAAAATTTTCCAGTTGCCATTGAATGTGTTTTTTTTCACTCCATTTTTTAAATTTAGGAGAATTCCTCCTCCTCCATTCTCTATTGAATTTTTGGCTGATCCATCTGTATATGCATGGGTCCAATTGCTGCTTGGGTAATGTTCATTTATATAGTTTAGGGTTATTTCTCTTCTTTCGGTTTCATGCTGAGTGTTCTTTTTCCTCAATACCAGGAATGTTTTTCTATCATCTCAGGCAGTTGCTGCTGTCTCCAAGCTGGGAACTTGTGTGCATTGTGTATGGGCTTGACTGTTGATATGTTAAGTATAGGATCTGCCCTAATCCTTCGTTTTGCAGTTTCTACAAAGTTGCTACGCTTCAGTCTTCCCTTTCCAAAACCATTAAATCTGTTGTACATAGGGTGGTCTGTCAATCTTCTAAATTTTTCTGCTTGTTGCTGGCTCTGCTATCTCTTCTATCCTGCATTGGTTGTAAACAAGTGATCTTTTCTAGTTCATTGATAGGTGTTGTCTTCAGGCTTCCAGTTATGATTCACATTCCTTGGTTTTGGACTCTACTTATTTTGTTAAAGTTTTGACTTAGCTGCTGTTGCCCAAGCTGCAATGCCATATTCCAGTACTGGCCTCACCCGTCCAGTATATAACTTCTTGAGAACTTTCTCATCTGCTCCCCACGTTGTACCAGCAAGCTTTTTCATGATTGCCATTCTCTGCCTTGCTCTTGTTCGATTTTTCTCAACCTGTGTCTTCCATGTCAGGCGACGATCAAAGGTGACTCCTAGATAGTTTGGATTTTCTTCATGGCGCAATATTTTCCCATTCAATACCAGCTTAGGTTGCTGAGTTTTTTGAGAGGGAGAACACTGTGCATGTTGTTTTCTCCTCACTTATCTTCACTAGCCATGATTTTGACCAGTCCTCTAGCGCTAATAAGGCTTGCTGTATTCTGCTGTTAGCTGTACTAATATATTCTTCAGATGTCCATATGGCTAGGTCATCTGCAAAGGAGGATGTGTGTACTCTGGCTGGAAAATTTTCTGTGATGTCATTTATATGCTAGGAATAATGTTGGTGAAAGAACTCCTCCTTGGGGGACACCTTGCTCCAGCAGCATCATTTTGCTTGTTTGTCCTTGTACTTTTGTCCTGGCAGTTCTGTTCTCAAGGTAGTGGCTGATCCATTTATACATTTTTCCACAAACATGCATGTTTTGCAGTTTTACTTTCAGTCCTTCCTTCCATACTTTATCAAATGCTTTTTCTAAATCTATCCAGACTGCTAGTGTGTGCTTTTTCTCTTGGAAGGCATCCTCTATTTCCTGAGCTATATAGGTTATTTGATCTTCAGTGGATCTGTACTTTCTGAATCCTGCTTGGTGTGGTGTTAAGAGTTTGTTTTCTTCCAGATGCCATGTTAGCCTGCCATTGATAATGCGTTCCATTAATTTTCCTACACAGCTAAGTAGACTGATAGGTCGATAGCCATTTGGTTCTTCCAGGTCTTTTCCTTTCTTTGGGACTGGTATTAGTATAGCTTCCTTCCATGCCTGTGGGACTATTCCCCTCTTCCAGCTGTTATTTAGGACTGCTAGTAGTTTCTTTTTTGCCTTGGTGCCTAGTCCTATTAGCATTTCATTTGTGATTCCATCCTTTCCTGGTGATTCTTCTTTTTTAGGGTATTCATTGCCTGTTCCATTTCTTCCATTGTTAGATTTGCCATCATATATTCTGCTGCTGTCTCTGTATTTCTATGATGTATCTGTTTGTCTTTGATTGCTTTCTTCTGTTCGGTTGTAATATCAATGTGGTTTGCATTTGCATAGTGTTCCATTAGTGCATTTGCAGCCTTTTTTCCTGTAAGCAAGGCATTTCCTTGTTTAATTGTTATTTGTTTGTTTCTAGGTCCTTCATTGTTCATGGCTTTCACTAGTTTCCATAGTTTGTTTCCATCCCTGTCAAAATTCAGGTTTTCTGTTTTTTCCCTCCAACAATCTCTTGTTGTTTGATTTACTGTTCTTTTATATTTTGCTGAGATGGCTTTGAGAGAGATGTTCGCTTCAATTGTTTGTTCTCTCTCTCTGGCATCTTCAACTTTGTCCTCCAAACTTTGTAGTTCTTCAGTCCAGTATGGTTTGTAATTTTTCCTCGCTCCTCTTGGAATGGACTCAGTGGCTGCCTGTATTATCGCTCTGTTTAGACTTTCCACCATTTGCTTTATGTTGCCATATCGTGTATTTATGTTTTCACAATATTTGTCTGTTAGTATGGCAAATCTGTCCCAATCTGCTCGTTTGTAATTCCAGCGGGGCAAGGGCTTTTGCTCCTGTGGAACATACTCCATATTCATTACAAGCTTGATTGGTCTGTGGTCACTACCTGCTAATTGGTCCAGCACATGGCGATCGATTTTGTGGAGGATGTCTCCTGTGCAGAAAGCTAAGTCTGGAGTAGAAGTGGTAAGCCATCTTCTGGAGTAGAAGCTCGGTGTGTCATCCGCTTTGTTGAGTAGATGGAGATTTGAGTCTATTTCCCAGTCCTCCAATTCATCTCCTCTTTTGTCAGTATCTGGGTATCCCCATCTTTCTGAACGGCTATTAAAGTCTCCGACAATAATGCAGTTTGTGTCAGTTATTTTCATGTTTGAGCGTGTAAGTCCTTATCTGCTGGGCTATACAGATTGTAGATTCTTATTTTCACGTCCTTTATCATTATATCAACACCTATAATTTCCGTTTGGTTGTCAGAGATCACAGATACTTCGCTGCAAGGTATTGTATTTCGTGTAAGTATTAGAACTCCTCCTTTGTGTCCTTCGCGGTCGAAACGTGTGGCCTGATATCCTCTGACTGAAAATTTGCGATTGGCGTTGAGGTGTGTCTCTTGAATGCATGCCACATCTATTCTATCTTTATGAAGACGCTGTGTAGGGAGTCTTTCTTGTTATAAACTCCTTCGGCATTCCACTGTAGTATGTTGAGTGTCCTTGGTATTTGGTCAATAGCTCTTAACCTACTCCTCTGTGCCTTGACTCCACAGCACAGGGGAAGGTGACCACCAGTAGTCATGGTGGACCCCCTCGAGGCAGGGGGCCCGGCACTATCACCGCCTGATGGGACTTCACGGGATTAGCACCATAACGATTAATTTTTCATCTGTGGCATCATGAAATGATAAAGTTACGTTGCACTTCTTTGTCAAGCTTGTGGCTCAGTACATCCGATTTCGACAAGCACTTTTCGGGATGCTTTCCCTAGCCTTTGACTGTCCCCAGTCTACCTACAAGGCAGCAGGTTTGTGCGTCACTTCGTCTGGTCCCTCTCCCTTGACCTGTCCGACATGGGTGACCCTACCAGTAGCAGTGCTACCGTCGGCATAGCTCTTGGGGTCATTGGAACGCGCAAGCCCCTCTACCTCGTCAAGGTGGACGCACGGCAGAGGGGACTTGTATAGTTTGATCTTGCCAGGAAAGCTAAAGGTGTGGTTACAGACAACCAAACAGATCTACTGCACCAACTCTCACACCCACAACAGAAAATGGATACCACAAGTGACTTGTATAGATTGATCTTGTAAGGAAAGCTAAAGATATTGTTACAGACAATAAAACGGATCTACTGTATAACACCAAAGGCAACAGAAAACAATCCTGTCACATAATGGAGTACAGAAACAGAATCTTTTACAAGTGCCCAAATGATTGTGATCTTCATGACTAGGCATTGTGAAATAGTGCACAGTAGAGGAAGGTAACATGAGGTTGTGAGAGACTTGGAGGAAATGATCACAGAGCTGAAACAGATGACATGAGGCTGTGAGTGACCTGGAGGAAATGATGACAGAGTACAGACAGATGACATGAGGTTGTGAGAGACCTGGAGGAAATGATCACAGAGCTGAAACAGATGATATGAGGCTGTAAGTGACCTGGAGGAAATGATCACAGAGCTGAAACAGATGACATGAGGCTGTGAGAGACCTGGAGGAAATGATCACAGAGTACAGACAGATGACATGAGGCTGTCAGTGGCCTGGAGGAAATGATCACAGAGCTGAAACAGATGATATGAGGCTGTCAGTGACCTGGAGGAAATGATCACAGAGCTGAAACAGATGACATGAGGCTGTGAGAGACCTGGAGGAAATGATCACAGAGTACAGACAGATGACATGAGGCTGTCAGTGACTTGGAGGAAATGATCACAGAGCTGACACAGATGACATGAGGCTGTGAGTGACCTGGAGGAAATGATCACAGAGCTGAAACAGATGACATGAGGCTGTCAGTGACCTCGAGGAAATGATCACAGAGCTGAAACAGATGACATGAGGCTGTGAGTGACCTGGAGGAAATTATCACAGAGCTGAAACAGATGACATGAGGCTATCAGTGACCTGGAGGAAATGATCACAGAGCTGAAACAGGTGACATGAGGCTGTCAGTGGCCTGGAGGAAATTATCACAGAGTACAGACAGATGACATGAGGCTGTCAATGGCCTGGAGGAAATGATCAGAGAGCTGAAACAGATGACATGAGGCTGTGAGTGACCTGGAGGAAATGATCACAGAGCTGAAACAGGTGACATGAGGCTGACAGTGACCTGGAGGAAATGATCACAGAGCTGAAACAGATGACATGAGGCTGTGAGTGGCCTGGAGGAAATGATCACAGAGCTGAAACAGATAAAATGAGGCTGTGAGTGACCTGGAGGAAATGATCACAGAGCTGAAACAGATGACATGAGGCTGTCAGTGACCTGGAGGAAATGATCACAGAGTACAGACAGATGACATGATGTTGTGAGAGACCTGGAGGAAATGATCACAGAGTACAGACAGATGACATGAAGCTGTGAGTGACCTGGAGGAAATGATCACAGAGCTGAAACAGGTGACATGAGGCTGTGAGAGACCTGGAGGAAATGATCACAGAGTACAGACAGATGACATTAGGCTGTGAGTTACCTGGAGGAAATGATCACAGAGTACAGACAGATGACATGAAGCTGCGAGTGACCTGGAGGAAATGATCACAGAGCTGAAACAGGTGACATGAGGCTGTCAGTGACCTGGAGGAAATTATCACAGAGCTGAAACAGATGACATGAGGCTGTCAGTGACCTGGAGGAAATGATCACAGAATACAGACAGATGACATGAGGTTGTGAGTGACCTGGAGGAAATGATCACAGAGCTGAAACAGGTGACATGAGGCTGTCAGTGACCTGGAGGAAATGATCACAGAGTACAGACAGATGACATGAGGCTGTGAGTGACCTGGAGGAAATGATCACAGAGCTGAAACAGGTGACATGAGGCTGTCAGTGGCCTGGTGGAAATTATCACAGAGCTGAAACAGATGACATGAGGCTGTCAGTGGCCTGGAGGAAATTATCACAGAGCTGAAACAGGTGACATGAGGCTGTCAGTGGCCTGGAGGAAATGATCACAGAGCTGAAAACAGATGACATGAGGCTGTCAGTGGCCATGGAGGAAATGATCACAGAGTTGAAACAGATGACATGAGGGGTCAGTGGACCTGGAGGAAATGATCACAGAGCTGAAACAGGTGACATGAGGCTGTCAGTGGACCTGGAGGAAATGATCACAGAGCTGAAGACAGATGACTATGAGGCTGTCAGTGACCTGGAGAAATGATCACAGAGCTGAAACAGGATGACATGAGGCTGTCAGTGACCTGGAGGAAATGATCACAGAGCTGAAACAGGTGACATGAGGCTGTCAGTGGACCTGGAGGAAATGATCACAAGAGCTGAAACAGATGACATGAGGCTGATCAGTGAGCCTGGAGGAAATGATCACAGAGCTGAAAGACAGAATGACATGAGGCTGTGAGTGACCTGGAGGAAATGATCACAGAGCTGAAACAGGTGACATGAGGCTGTCAGTGACCTGGAGGAAATGGATCACAGAGCTGAAGACAGGTGACATGAGGCTGTGAGTGACCTGGAGGAAATGATCACAGAGCTGACAGACAGATGACATGAGGCTGTGAGAGACCTGGAGGAAATGATCACAGAGTACAGACAGATGACATGAAGCTGTGAATGACCTGGAGGAAATGATTACATAGTACAGACAGATGATATGAGGCTGTGAGTGACCTGGAGGAAATGATCACAGAGCTGAAACAAGTTACATGAGGATGTGAGTGACCTGGAGGAAATGATCACAGAGCTGAAACAGATGACATGAGGCTGTCAGTGACCTGGAGGAAATGATCACAGAGTACAGACAGATGACATGAGGCTGTCAGTGGCCTGGAGGAAATGATCACAGAGCTGAAACAGATGACATGAGGCTGTCAGTGACCTGGAGGAAATGATCACAGAGTACAGACAGATGACATGAGGCTGTCAGTGGCCTGGAGGAAATGATCACAGAGCTGAAACAGATGACATGAGGCTGTCAGTGACCTGGAGGAAATGATCACAGAGCTGAGGCAGATGACATGAGGCTGTGAGTGACCTGGAGGAAATGATCACAGAGCTGAAACAGGTGACATGAGGCTGTCGTGACCTGGAGGAAATGATCACAGAGTACAGACAGATGACATTAGGCTGTGAGTTACCTGGAGGAAATGATCACAGAGTACAGACAGATGACATGAAGGCTGTCGAGTGACCTGGAGGAAATGATCACAGAGCTGAAACAGAGTGACATGAGGTCTGTCAGTGACCTGGAGGAAATGATCACAGAGCTGAAACAGATGACATGAGGCTGTCGGTGGACCTGGAGGAAATGATCACAGAGATACAGACAGATGACATGAGGTTGTGAGTGATCTGGAGAAATGATCCACAGAGCTGAAACAGTGTGACATGAGGCTGTGCAGTGACCTGGAGGAAAGGATCACAGAGTACAGACAGATGACATGAGGCTGTGAGTGACCTGGAGGAAATGATCACAGAGCTGAAACAGATGACATGAGGCTGTCAGTGGACCTGGGAAATTATCACAGAGCTGAAACAGATGACATGAGTCTGTCAGTGACATGGAGGAAATGATCACAGAGCTGAAACAGATGACATGAGGCTGTGCAGTGACCTGGAGGAAATGATCACAGAGCTGAAACAGATGACATGAGGCTGTCAGTGACCTGGAAGAAATTATCACAGAGCTGAAACAGATGACATGAGGCTGTCAGTGGCCTGGAGGAAATGATCACAGAGCTGAAACAGATGACATGAGGCTGTCAGTGGCCTGGAGGAAATGATCACAGAGCTGAAACAGATGACATGAGGCTGTCAGTGACCTGGAGGAAATGATCACAGAGCTGAAACAGGTGACATGAGGCTGTCAGTGACCTGGAGGAAATGATCACAGAGTACAGACAGGTTACATGAGGTTGTGAGATGCCTGGAGGAAATGATCACAGAGCTGAAACAGATGACATGAGGCTGTCAGTGACCTGGAGGAAATGATCACAGAGCTGAAGACAGATGACATGAGGCTGTTGAGTGACCTGGAGGAAATGATCACAGAGCTGAAACAGAGTGACATGAGGCTGTGCAGTGACCTGGAGGAAATGATCACAGAGCTGAAACAGATGACATGAGGCTGTGGCAGTGACCTGGAGGAAATGATCACAGAGCTAGAACAGATGACATGAGGCTTGTGAGAGACCTGGAGGAAATGATCACAGAGTACAGACAGATGACATGAAGCTGTGAATGACCTGGAGGAAATGATCACAGAGTACAGACAGATGACATGAGGCTGTGAGTGACCTGGAGGAAATGATCACAGAGCTGAAACAGATGACATGAGGCTGTCAGTGACCTGGAGGAAATGATCACAGAGTACAGACAGATGACATGAGGCTGTGCAGTGACCTGGAGGAAATGATCACAGAGCTGAACAGATGACATGAGGCTGTCAGTGACCTGGAGGAAATGATCACAGAGCTGACAGACAGATGACATGAGGCTGTCAGTGACCTGGAGGAAATGATCACAGAGCTGAAACAGGATGACATGAGGCTGTCAGTGACCTGGAGGAAATGATCACAGAGCTGAAACAGATGACATGAGGCTGTGCAGTGACCTGGAGGAAATGATCACAGAGCTGAAACAGGATGACATGAGGCTGTCAGTGACCTGGAGGAAATGATCACAGAGCTACAGACAGATGACATGAGGCTGTCTGAGTGACCTGGAGGAAATGATCACAGAGCTGAAACAGGTGACATGAGGCTGTCAGTGACCTGGAGGAAATGATCACAGAGTACAGACAGATGACATGAGGTTGTGAGAGACCTGGAGGAAATGATCACAGAGCTGAAACAGATGACATGAGGCTGTGAGTGACCTGGAGGAAATGATCACAGAGTACAGACAGATGACATGAGGTTGTGAGAGACCTGGAGGAAATGATCACAGAGCTGAAACAGATGACATGAGGCTGTGAGTGACCTGGAGGAAATGATGACAGAGTACAGACAGATGACATGAGGTGTGAGTGACCTGGAGGAAATGATCACAGAGCTGAAACAGATGACATGAGGCTGTGAGTGACCTGGAGGAAATGATCACAGAGTACAGACAGATGACATGAGGCTGTGAGTGACCTGGAGGAAATGATCACAGAGCTGAAACAGGCGACATGAGGCTGTGAGTGACCTGGAGGAAATGATCACAGAGCTGAAACAGATGACATGAGGCTGTGAGTGACCTGGAGGAAATGATCACAGAGCTGAAACAGATGACATGAGGCTGTCAGTGACCTGGAGGAAATGATCACAGAGTACAGACAGATGACATGAGGCTGTGAGTGACCTGGAGGAAATGATCACAGAGCTGAAACAGATTACATGAGGCTGTCAGTGACCTCGAGGAAATGATCACAGAGCTGAAACAGATGACATGAGGCTGTGAGTGACCTGGAGGAAATGATCACAGAGCTGAAACAGATGACATGAGGCTGTCAGTGACCTGGAGGAAATGATCACAGAGCTGAAACAGGTGACATGAGGCTGTAGGTGACCTGGAGGAAATGATCACAGAGTACAGACAGATGACATGAGGCTGTGAGTGACCTGGAGGAAATGATCACAGAGCTGAAACAGGCGACATGAGGCTGGACAGTGACCTGGAGGAAATGATTACAGAGTACAGACAGATACATGAGGTTGTGAGTGCCTGGAGGAAATGATCACAGAGCTGAAACAGATGACATGAGGCTGTGAGTGCCTGGAGGAAATGATCACAGAGCTGAAAGACAGATGACATGAGGCTGTCAGTGACCTGGATGGAAATGATCACAGAGCTGAAACAGATGACATGAGATTGTCAGTGACCTGGAGGAAATGATCACTAGAGCTGAAACAGGTTACATGAGGATGTGAGTGACCTGGAGGAAATGATCACAGAGCTGAAAACGGATGGCATGAGGCTGTCAGTGACCTGGAGGAAATGATCACAGAGTACAGACAGATGACATGAGGCTGTCAGTGGCCTGGAGGAAATGATCACATGAGCTGAAACAGATGACATGAGGCTGTCAGTGACCTGGAGGAAATGATCACAGAGCTGAGACAGATGACATGAGGCTGTGAGTGACCTGGAGGAAATGATCACAGAGCTGAAACAGGATGACATGAGGCTGTCAGTGACCTATAGGAAATGATCACAGAGTACAGACAGATGACATGAGGTTCTGAGAGGCCTGGAGGAAATGATCACAGAGCTGAAACAGGTGACATGAGGCTGTCAGTGACCTGGAGGAAATGATCACAGAGCTGAGACAGATGACATGAGGCTGTGAGTGACCTGGAGGAAATGATCACAGAGCTGAAACAGGTGACATGAGGCTGTCAGTGACCTGGAGGAAATGATCACAGAGCTACAGACAGATGACATGAGGTTCTGAGAGGCCTGGAGGAAATGATCACAGAGCTGAAACAGGTGACATGAGGCTGTGGGTGACCTGGAGGAAATGATCACAGAGTACAGACAGATGACATGAGGTTGTGAGAGACCTGGAGGAAATGATCACAGAGTACAGGACAGATGACATGAAGCTGTGAAGTGACCTGGAGGAAATGATCACAGAGTACAGACAGATGACATGAGGCTGTGAGTGACCTGGAGGAAATGATCACAGAGCTGAAACAGATGACATGAGGCTGTGAGTGACCTGGAGGAAATGATCACAGAGCTGAAACAGGCGACATGAGGCTGTGCAGTGACCTGGAGGAAATGATCACAGAGCTACAGACAGATGACATGAGGCTGTGAAGTGACCTGGAGGAAATGATCACAGAGCTACAGACAGATGACATGAGGCTGTACAGTGACCTGGAGGAAATGATCACAGAGTACAGACAGATGACATGAGGCTGTGAGTGGCCTGGAGGAAATGATCACAGAGCTGAAACAGATGACATGAGGCTGTGAGTCACCTGGAGGAAATGATCACAGAGCTGAAACAGATGACATGAGGCTGTGAGTCACCTGGAGGAAATGATCACAGAGCTGAAACAGATGACATGAGGCTGTGAGTCACCTGGAGGAAATGATCACAGAGTACAGACAGATGACATGAAGCTGTGAGTGACCTGGAGGAAATGATCACAGAGTACAGACATATGACATGAAGCTGTGAATGACCTGGAGGAAATGATCACAGAGCTGAAACAGGTGGCATGAGGCTGTCAGTGACCTGGAGGAAATGATCACAGAGCTGAAACAGATGACATGAGGCTGTCAGTGACCTGGAGGAGATGATCACAGAGTACAGACAGATGACATGAGGTTGTGAGTGACCTGGAGGAAATGATCACAGAGCTGAAACAGGTGACATGAGGCTGTCAGTGGCCTGGAGGAAATGATCACAGAGCTGAGACAGATGACATGAGGCTGTCAGTGACCTGGAGGAAATGATCACAGAGTAAAGACAGATGACATGAGGCTGTCAGTGACCTGGAGGAAATGATCACAGAGTACAGATAGATGACATGAGGTTCTGAGAGACCTGGAGGAAATGATCACAGAGCTGAAACAGGTGACATGAGGCTGTCAGTGACCTGGAGGAAATGATCACAGAGTACAGACAGATGATATGAGGTTGTGAGAGACCTGGAGGAAATGATCACAGAGCTGAAACAGATGACATGAGGCTGTGAGTGACCTGGAGGAAATGATCACAGAGCTGAAACAGGCGACATGAGGCTGTGAGTGACCTGGAGGAAATGATCACAGAGCTGAAACAGATGATATGAGGCTGTGAGAGACCTGGAGGAAATGATCACAGAGTACAGACAGATGACATGAGGCTGTCAGTGACCTGGAGGAAATGATCACAGAGCTGAAACAGGTGACATGAGGCTGTCAGTGGCCTGGAGGAAATGATCACAGAGTACAGACAGATGACATGAGGCTGTCAGTGGCCTGGAGGAAATGATCACAGAGCTGAAACAGATGACATGAGGCTGTGAGTGACCTGGAGGAAATGATCACAGAGCTGAAACAGTTGACATGAAGCTGTGAATGACCTGGAGGAAATGATCACAGAGTACAGACAGATGACATGAGGCTGTGAGTGACCTGGAGGAAATGATCACAGAGCTGAAACAGATGACATGAGGCTGTCAGTGACCTGGAGGAAATGATCACAGAGCTGAAACAGATGACATGAGATTGTCAGTGACCTGGAGGAAATGATCATAGAGCTGAAACAGGTTACATGAGGATGTGAGTGACCTGGAGGAAATGATCACAGAGCTGAAACAGATGACATGAGGCTGTCAGTGACCTGGAGGAAATGATCACAGAGCTGAGACAGATGACATGAGGCTGTGAGTGACCTGGAGGAAATGATCACAGAGCTGAAACAGGTGACATGAGGCTGTCAGTGATCTGGAGGAAATGATCACAGAGTACAGACAGATGACATGAGGTTCTGAGAGGCCTGGAGGAAATGATCACAGAGCTGAAACAGGTGACATGAGGCTGTCAGTGACCTGGAGGAAATGATCACAGAGCTGAGACAGATGACATGAGGCTGTGAGTGACCTGGAGGAAATGATCACAGAGCTGAAACAGGTGACATGAGGCTGTCAGTGACCTGGAGGAAATGATCACAGAGTACAGACAGATGACATGAGGTTCTGAGAGGCCTGGAGGAAATGATCACAGAGCTGAAACAGGTGACATGAGGCTGTGGGTGACCTGGAGGAAATGATCACAGAGTACAGACAGATGACATGAGGTTGTGAGAGACCTGGAGGAAATGATCACAGAGTACAGACAGATGACATGAAGCTGTGAATGACCTGGAGGAAATGATCACAGAGTACAGACAGATGACATGAGGCTGTGAGTGACCTGGAGGAAATGATCATAGAGCTGAAACAGATGACATGAGGCTGTCAGTGACCTGGAGGAAATGATCACAGAGCTGAAACAGGTTACATGAGGATGTGAGTGACCTGGAGGAAATGATCACAGAGCTGAAACAGATGACACGAGGCTGTCAGTGACCTGGAGGAAATGATCACAGAGTACAGACAGATGACATGAGGCTGTCAGTGGCCTGGAGGAAATGATCACAGAGTACAGATAGATGACATGAGGTTCTGAGAGACCTGGAGGAAATGATCACAGAGCTGAAACAGGTGACATGAGGCTGTCAGTGACCTGGAGGAAATGATCACAGAGTACAGACAGATGACATGAGGTTGTGAGAGACCTGGAGGAAATGATCACAGAGCTGAAACAGATGACATGAGGCTGTCAGTGACCTGGAGGAAATGATCTCAGAGTACAGACAGATGACATGAGGTTGTGAAAGACCTGGAGGAAATGATCACAGAGCTGAAACAGATGACATGAGGCTGTGAGTGACCTGGAGGAAATGATCACAGAGCTGAAACAGGCGACATGAATCTGTGAGTGACCTGGAGGAAATGATCACAGAGCTGAAACAGATTACATGAGGCTGTCAGTGACCTCGAGGAAATGATCACAGAGCTGAAACAGATGACATGAGGCTGTGAGTGACCTGGAGGAAATGATCACAGAGCTGAAACAGGTGACATGAGGCTGTCAGTGGCCTGGAGGAAATGATCACAGAGTACAGACAGATGACATGAGGCTGTCAGTGGCCTGGAGGAAATGATCACAGAGCTGAAACAGATGACATGAGGCTGTGAGTGACCTGGAGGAAATGATCACAGAGCTGAAACAGGTGACATGAGGCTGACAGTGACCTGGAGGAAATGATTACAGAGTACAGACAGATGACATGAGGTTGTGAGTGGCCTGGAGGAAATGATCACAGAGCTGAAACAGATGACATGAGGCTGTGAGTGACCTGGAGGAAATGATCACAGAGCTGAAACAGATGACATGAGGCTGTCAGTGACCTGGAGGAAATGATCACAGAGCTGAAACAGATGACATGAGGATGTGAGTGACCTGGAGGAAATGATCACAGAGCTGAAACAGATGACATGAGGCTGTCAGTGACCTGGAGGAAATGATCACAGAGTACAGACAGATGACATGAGGCTGTCAGTGGCCTGGAGGAAATGATCACTGAGCTGAAACAGATGACATGAGGCTGTCAGTGACCTGGAGGAAATGATCACAGAGCTGAGACAGATGACATGAGGCTGTGAGTGACCTGGAGGAAATGATCACAGAGCTGAAACAGGTGACATGAGGCTGTCAGTGACCTGGAGGAAATGATCACAGAGTACAGACAGATGACATGAGGTTCTGAGAGGCCTGGAGGAAATGATCACAGAGCTGAAACAGGTGACATGAGGCTGTCAGTGACCTGGAGGAAATGATCACAGAGCTGAGACAGATGACATGAGGCTGTGAGTGACCTGGAGGAAATGATCACAGAGCTGAAACAGGTGACATGAGGCTGTCAGTGACCTGGAGGAAATGATCACAGAGTACAGACAGATGACATGAGGTTCTGAGAGGCCTGGAGGAAATGATCACAGAGCTGAAACAGGTGACATGAGGCTGTGGGTGACCTGGAGGAAATGATCACAGAGTACAGACAGATGACATGAGGTTGTGAGAGACCTGGAGGAAATGATCACAGAGTACAGACAGATGACATGAAGCTGTGAATGACCTGGAGGAAATGATCACAGAGTACAGACAGATGACATGAGGCTGTGAGTGACCTGGAGGAAATGATCATAGAGCTGAAACAGATGACATGAGGCTGTCAGTGACCTGGAGGAAATGATCACAGAGCTGAAACAGGTTACATGAGGATGTGAGTGACCTGGAGGAAATGATCACAGAGCTGAAACAGATGACATGAGGCTGTGAGAGACCTGGAGGAAATGATCACAGAGTACAGACAGATGACATGAGGCTGCGAGTGACCTGGAGGAAATGATCACAGAGCTGAAACAGATTACATGAGGCTGTCAGTGACCTCGAGGAAATGATCACAGAGCTGAAACAGATGACATGAGGCTGTGAGTGACCTGGAGGAAATGATCACAGAGCTGAAACAGGTGACATGAGGCTGTCAGTGGCCTGGAGGAAATGATCACAGAGTACAGACAGATGACATGAGGCTGTCAGTGGCCTGGAGGAAATGATCACAGAGCTGAAACAGATGACATGAGGCTGTGAGTGACCTGGAAGAAATGATCACAGAGCTGAAACAGGTGACATGAGGCTGACAGTGACCTGGAGGAAATGATTACAGAGTACAGACAGATGACATGAGGTTGTGAGTGGCCTGGAGGAAATGATCACAGAGCTGAAACAGATGACATGAGGCTGTGAGTGACCTGGAGGAAATGATCACAGAGCTGAAACAGATGACATGAGGCTGTCAGTGACCTGGAGGAAATGATCACAGAGCTGAAACAGGTGACATGAGGCTGTGGGTGACCTGGAGGAAATGATCACAGAGCTGAAACAGATGACATGATGTTGTGAGAGATCTGGAGGAAATGATCACAGAGTACAGACAGATGACATGAAGCTGTGAGTGACCTGGAGGAAATGATCACAGAGTACAGACATATGACATGAAGCTGTGAGTGACCTGGAGGAAATGATCACAGAGCTGAAACAGGTGGCATGAGGCTGTCAGTGACCTGGAGGAAATGATCACAGAGCTGAAACAGATGACATGAGGCTGTCAGTGACCTGGAGGAAATGATCACAGAGTACAGACAGATGACATGAGGTTGTGAGTGACCTGGAGGAAATGATCACAGAGCTGAAACAGGTGACATGAGGCTGTCAGTGGCCTGGAGGAAATGATCACAGAGCTGAGACAGATGACATGAGGCTGTCAGTGACCTGGAGGAAATGATCACAGAGTAAAGACAGATGACATGAGGCTGTGAGTGACCTGGAGGAAATGATCACAGAGCTGAAACAGGTGACATGAGGCTGTCAGTGGCCTGGAGGAAATGATCACAGAGCTGAAACAGATGACATGAGGCTGTCAGTGGCCTGGAGGAAATTATCACAGAGCTGAAACAGGTGACGTGAGGCTGTCAGTGGCCTGGAGGAAATGATCACAGAGCTGAAACAGATGACATGAGGCTGTCAGTGGCCTGGAAGAAATGATCACAGAGTTGAAACAGATGACATGAGGCTGTCAGTGGCCTGGAGGAAATGATCACAGAGCTGAAACAGGTGACATGAGGCTGTCAGTGGCCTGGAGGAAATGATCACAGAGCTGAAACAGATGACATGAGGCTGTCAGTGACCTGGAGGAAATGATCACAGAGCTGAAACAGGTGACATGAGGCTGTGGGTGACCTGGAGGAAATGATCACAGAGTACAGACAGATGACATGAGGTTGTGAGAGACCTGGAGGAAATGATCACAGAGTACAGACAGATGACATGAAGCTGTGAATGACCTGGAGGAAATGATCACAGAGTACAGACAGATGACATGAGGCTGTGAGTGACCTGGAGGAAATGATCATAGAGCTGAAACATGTTACATGAGGATGTGAGTGACCTGGAGGAAATGATCACAGAGCTGAGACAGATGACATGAGGCTGTGAGTCACCTGGAGGAAATGATCACAGAGCTGAAACAGGTGACATGAGGCTATCAGTGACCTGGAGGAAATGATCACAGAGTACAGACAGATGACATGAGGCTGTGAGTGACCAGGAGGAAATGATCACAGAGCTGAAACAGATGACATGAGGCTGTGAGTGACCTGGAGGAAATGATCACAGAGCTGAAACAGATGACATGAGGCTGTCAGTGACCTGGAGGAAATGATCACAGAGCTGAAACAGGTGACATGAGGCTGTCAGTGGCCTGGAGGAAATGATCACAAAGCTGAAACAGATGACATGAGGCTGTCAGTGGCCTGGAGGAAATGATCATAGAGCTGAAACAGGCAACATGAGGCTGTGAGTGACCTGGAGGAAATGATCACAGAGCTGAAACAGATGACATGAGGCTGTGAGAGACCTGGAGGAAATGATCACAGAGTACAGACAGATGACATGAGGCTGCGAGTGACCTGGAGGAAATGATCACAGAGCTGAAACAGATTACATGAGGCTGTCAGTGACCTCGAGGAAATGATCACAGAGCTGAAACAGATGACATGAGGCTGTGAGTGACCTGGAGGAAATGATCACAGAGTTGAAACAGGTGACATGAGGCTGTGGGTGACCTGGAGGAAATGATCACAGAGCTGAAACAGATGACATGATGTTGTGAGAGATCTGGAGGAAATGATCACAGAGTACAGACAGATGACATGAGGTTGTGAGTGACCTGGAGGAAATGATCACAGAGCTGAAACAGGTGACATGAGGCTGTCAGTGGCCTGGAGGAAATGATCACAGAGCTGAGACAGATGACATGAGGCTGTCAGTGACCTGGAGGAAATGATCACAGAGTAAAGACAGATGACATGAGGCTGTCAGTGACCTGGAGGAAATGATCACAGAGTAAAGACAGATGACATGAGGCTGTGAGTGACCTGGAGGAAATGATCACAGAGCTGAAACAGATGACATGAGGCTGTGAGTGACCTGGAGGAAATGATCACAGAGCTGAAACAGATGACATGAGGCTGTCAGTGGCCTGGAGGAAATTATCACAGAGCTGAAACAGGTGACGTGAGGCTGTCAGTGGCCTGGAGGAAATGATCACAGAGCTGAAACAGATGACATGAGGCTGTCAGTGGCCTGGAAGAAATGATCACAGAGTTGAAACAGATGACATGAGGCTGTCAGTGGCCTGGAGGAAATGATCACAGAGCTGAAACAGGTGACATGAGGCTGTCAGTGGCCTGGAGGAAATGATCACAGAGCTGAAACAGATGACATGAGGCTGTCAGTGACCTGGAGGAAATGATCACAGAGCTGAAACAGGTGACATGAGGCTGTGGGTGACCTGGAGGAAATGATCACAGAGTACAGACAGATGACATGAGGTTGTGAGAGACCTGGAGGAAATGATCACAGAGTACAGACAGATGACATGAAGCTGTGAATGACCTGGAGGAAATGATTACAGAGTACAGACAGATGACATGAGGCTGTGAGTGACCTGGAGGAAATGATCACAGAGCTGAAACAGGTGACATGAGGCTGTGGGTGACCTGGAGGAAATGATCACAGAGTACAGACAGATGACATGAGGTTGTGAGAGACCTGGAGGAAATGATCACAGAGTACAGACAGATGACATGAAGCTGTGAATGACCTGGAGGAAATGATCACAGAGTACAGACAGATGACATGAGGCTGTGAGTGACCTGGAGGAAATGATCATAGAGCTGAAACAGATGACATGAGGCTGTCAGTGACCTGGAGGAAATGATCACAGAGCTGAAACAGATGACATGAGATTGTCAGTGACCTGGAGGAAATGATCACAGAGCTGAAACATGTTACATGAGGATGTGAGTGACCTGGAGGAAATGATCACAGAGCTGAAACAGATGAGATGAGGCTGTCAGTGACCTGGAGGAAATGATCACAGAGTACAGACAGATGACATGAGGCTGTTAGTGGCCTGGAGGAAATGATCACAGAGCTGAAACAGATGACATGAAGCTGTCAGTGACCTGGAGGAAATGATCACAGAGCTGAGACAGATGACATGAGGCTGTGAGTGACCTGGAGGAAATGATCACAGAGCTGAAACAGGTGACATGAGGCTATCAGTGACCTGGAGGAAATGATCACAGAGTACAGACAGATGACATGAGGCTGTGAGTGACCTGGAGGAAATGATCACAGAGCTGAAACAGATGACATGAGACTGTGAGAGACCTGGAGGAAATGATCACAGAGCTGAAACAGATGACATGAGGCTGTGAGTGGCCTGGAGGAAATGATAATACAGCTGAGGCAGTCAGCATGAGGCCTTATATTTTTTATTATATTTTTTCCAGGACATCACAGTCAACCCCAGCATTTATTGGCTGTTTGTGATTTTTTGGCAAGTTTATGTTCAGTCATTTGCCATTGCTTTCTGAATGACCGGCAATTAAATAGTTGTATGAAAACCAACACAAGGCTGTATGCTGCCAAATCGCCTACAGCTGTGTTTCGAACGCGGTATGCAGGATTAGAAATTGTGTCACAGAGCCTTTACCAAAACAAAATCAAAATGAGATCACTTAGTTCATTTGTCCCACAGACGGGAACTGAGAAAGAAAAGGTACCTGAATTCATTCATTCAGTAGCATGTCCTTTGCAGAACCTCGCTCCTAAAACAACCTTCCAGAAAACTTCTCGATCACAAGCAAGATGTCCCGCGTCCGATATACTCATCTGGAAATGGTCCACCACATTCTGCGCCCATCTTCTCTTTGGCCTTCCTCTTCCTCTCTTCCCAGGCATATACCCCTCCATTTTTGTTCTCTCCAAACTCTCATGACGTTTCAAGTGACCAAAACCCCGGGAAGGTTAACCCGGTCAACAAATGCCCGCAGAAGTCGGATGTGTCGGCCTAACGGCGCAAGAACGCAGCTCTGCTGTAAACAGGCACAACGCAATCACATCCGGAAAAAAAACTCCGGATGAACGAAGAAGAAGAAGTGACCAAAATATATAAATTTTCTTTGTTTTATCGTCTGTAGTAGCCAACCATCTTCAACATTCAGCTCTTGAAGTATGTGTGCATTTGTTATTTTCTTACCCAAGATATTCTTAGAACTCGTCCATAACATTTAATTTCAAAGGCATTTATGTGCTGTTACCTGATCTGAGTGTAGAAGAAAATAAAATATTGTTCAAGAAATCAATGCTTCCACTACAATAAATACCAGCTTCTTTAAATCGAGAAACTAACAACTAGCTGAAAAACATCTAATGGCAGTGGAAATATGGTTTCTGAGAATAATGCAAAGAATACCATGGACTGACAGAAAAACTAGATGAGCAAGCCCTACAAGAAGCAAATGATAACCGTAAACTGATTGGAGAAATTAGACGCAGACAAGTCAAAATTTTTGGGCACGTTATGAGAAGAAATAAACTAGAGAACTTGATGACAACTGGCAAGACTGAGGATGAAAAGAACAAGGGGAAGGCAGAGAAGTAAATATCTGGATGGCTTGACCACATGGCATGGTTGAAACAAGAAGACAGAGCTGATCCACAACTCTGGTGATCGTGAGATGGCAATACATGACCGCCCATGTTTATCAGCACGGCAGATGATGGTGATGAGAATGAATACACAAACCAACATTAAAATTCAAGCAATCTACTGCTAGTCCATACCTAAACCCACTCCGGAAAAACCGCCCTTCTGTTGTATCTGGTTTGTTGGGGGACCCATTAAACTGCAGGAGTGACTGACGGTTTGATGTATAGTCAGCTTTATCAGAGAAGCCACAAATGAGCCTCTGTTCCCGACACCAGCTGCCAAATGAACAACTCAACAATTCATCTCCTCCTTGGCTGGATTCCACCTTTTTGTAAAATTCAAGCTTGCTGCAGCTGTGATTATTTCGGCTGAACTTGGAAGACGGGGACAGAGAATTGCCCATGGTGAGGCAACACTGGAGAAGCTGAAATATATTTTGTTAAAATTAAACATATTGAAAAGGTAATAGGTCTGTAAGGTGTGGAATGCGCCTGGCCCTGCAGCCAGCAGGGTTAGGATCGGCTAGCCTCTCCCAGGAGGGGTGAAGAGCGAAAATTAGTAGCCTGCCGATGACCCACAGACTACACAAGTCAACCCCCACCTCCACGTGGTGCAGACCGGGCAACCATGACCGCGAGGTCATGGGCTAACGGGGCTATGGCTCGCCATAGGGGATGGACTCCCTGTGGTCAGATTAGTGTCCTAAACCTGCGACTGGCCTAGCAAGCCGGCAGGGGATCTTCATACTGCTCGTAGAAAAACTAAGAAGTATAAACGGACTGACCCAAACGGCTATCGACCCGGCAATGTTAATGGACTACGAGATAGATCAGCGATTCAAAAAATAGGCACAATGAACGTCTGTGGTTTCAATAGTAAAGAAGAAGAGCTTATAGAAACAATGGAGAAGAGGAATATTGGTCTGATGGGAATAGCGGACACCAGAACAAAAGGGAAAGGATGCAAGGAGCTCCACCGCAGTTACACGTTTGTTTACTCTGGAGTAGAACAGCAAGAAAGGGCAAGACACGGTGTGGGAATAGTCATCGAACCACGGCTAGCAAGAGGAATACTAGAAATAAAATATATATCAGAAAGAATCATAACAGTGAGAATAAAAGAACAAACAATCACAACATATGTACAGATATACGCACCATGTAATGCAAACAATAATGAGCAAGAATGCGAGGACTTCTACGAAGACATACATGATGTGCTAAATAAAATAGATAAGCAGGACAACATCATAGTTATGGGAGACTTCAATGCAAGACTAGGACATAACAGAGTGGGCATAGAAAAACACCTGGGAGCATTTGGAGATCAGCAAAATGAAAGGAATGATAACGGAAGTAGACTGATAGAGCTTTGCAGCCAACATGACCTCTATATAACAAACACATTCTATAAACACAAAGATTCGCAAGTATACACCTGGTATAAATGGAACAATCTAGATACTAAAAGCCAAATTGATTTTATATTAACAAGAAATAACAGAAAGAGAAATATATTAGATGCAAGAGCAGTGCCCAATTTCAGTATAAACACAGATCATAAAGCAGTCGTTGCCACAATAAGAACCATTAGAAGAAGAAAACAAAGAGCAGGAAAATACATGCCATGCGAATCAGTAAACTTAAAAAACCTTAAAGACGAGGCAGTAAGGGAAAATTATGAGAAAGAACTAACTGAACTCTTTGTAAAATTACCTACGGAAAGAAAAACAGTGGAAGAAGAATGGGAGATGTTCAAATCAAGCATTTTAAATACTGCAAAAATAACATGCGGAACCACGAAAAAACGCAAAACACGGATAAAGAAAATAACAAGTTGGTGGAACGCAGAAGTAAAGAAAGCGGTAAAAGAAAAAAAGGAAAAATATAAAAAGTGGTTGAAGAGCAAACAGGAATGTGATTACAGAGAATACAGAATAGCGAGAAGACATGTGAGTAGAATAGTAAAGAGGGAAAAACAAAAAGACTGGGAAGAGTATGGAGAAACCCTAAATAAAAACTACAAGGAGGCAACCAGAAACTTCTACAAAAAGATAAGTGCAATGCGAACCAGAGGAGAACCCTTTGACCCAACTGAAATAATTAACAGCGAAAATGGAGAACCAATAAGTGAACAAAAACAGATCCTAATAAGATGGAAGCAGTATTTCGAACAACTTCTCAACATCCCATCAGATGTCACAGGAATTCAAGAGACCTACACAGATGTCACCGAGGAACTAGAACCAGACATACTAAAAGAAGAAATTATAGAAGCCATCAGATTAGCCCCATTGAACAAATCACCAGGACAGGATGAAATACCAAATGAACTAATTAAAGCAGCAAGGGAAGTAGGAACAGCTTGGCTACATAGACTATTCGACCATGTTTGGGTAGAACAACAAACACCACGAGACTGGGGAAATGCCATAATTATCCCAATTTGGAAAAACAAAGGCAGCAAAAGAGATTGCACACAATACAGAGGCATTTCACTGTTGAGTCATACTGGGAAAATATTTTGCAAAATTCTTGAAAAAAGATTACGAACTACTTTAGAACCCCAGCTAAGCGAAACGCAGCTTGGATTTAGGAAAAACAAAGGATGCACAGACGCCATTTTTGCTCTTAGACAACTTATAGAAAAATCAATTGAATTCAATGAAACACTCTACTTAGCCTTTGTCGACCAAGAAAAGGCATTTGATAGGGTAGATAGAAACAAGCTGTGGGAAATCCTTAAACAATATGGAGTGAGTACACATCTAACAAACCTATGTAGAAGTTTATACAACAACAGTGAATGCATAGTGAGAGCAACTGGAGGAACACTCAGAACCCTTCACCATAAGATCTGGAGTACGACAAGGTTGTGTCCTGTCCCCTCTCTTGTTCATAACATATATAGACAACATATGTAAAGAAACCAGCCAAGCAGAGACAGCAAGAATACCGCATGACGAGAACACAGAAGAAGAACCATCTGCAAATCTAACCATTAGAGAACTCCTGTTTGCGGACGACCAAGCACTAATAGCAAAATCAGAAGCTGAATTACAAGACCACATGAATAGTCTAAACGAAATGTGTAGGGAACATAACATGAAAATTAGCACAAGCAAAACAGAGGTAATGACTATAACTAAAGAAGAACAAACAGCAACAATTCACCTAAACGAACATCCCTTGAAACAAGTAAAGAGCTTCAAGTACCTAGGAAGTATAATATCATCAAATGGCAGATCAGAAGACGAGATCGAAAATAGGTGCAATAAGGCAAATCAACTCATTGGACAAATGGCACCAATACTAAAGAACAAACATGTATCAATAACTACTAAGAAAGCACTTTACAACACAATCTTCCTACCAACTCTGTGCTACCAATGCCAAACCTGGACAATGACAGAAAAAGAGAAAAGAAAAATCACAACAACAGAAATGAGGTTCCTGAGAAGAATACTCAACGTATCAAGAAGAGATAAGATCAGAAATGAAGAAATCAGGACTAAAGTGGGGGTTAAAGCTGCTCTAGATTTTATTAGAAAGCAGCAAGGTCAAATGGTTTGGCCATGCAAGTAGGCTACCAGTCAACAGCATGCCACAACAAGCAATGATGTACAGACCAGATGGAAACAGAGGAAGAGGCCGACCACGTAAACGTTGGACGGAGGGAATAACAGAATCCATGGGAATGTCGATATACGAAGCCCATAACCGGGCACTCTCACGAAGTTTATACTTCACCTCGACACCGCAAGGTACAAGAGGAACATGATGAGATGATGAGATGAGAAAAGGTAATGAAGGTACCGGGTGGCAGGATAGGTGTATGCTCTACCAAAGGAGAAGTAAGGTGCCTTCTACTCTCTGCTAGCCTACGGGACACCCTTGGCTCCAACAGAAAGCAGGTAGTACCATCTATTGTCATGCAGTATTTCAGCCATATCTAACTAAGACCAAACATTTGGCATTAACAGAAAGCGGGTAGCACCATCTACTGTCATACAGTAGCTTAGCCATATTTGGCTACAACCCAACATTCGGCGCCAACAGAAAGCAGTTAGTACCATCTGTTTTATGGTAGCTCAGTATGACCCAACATTCAGCGCTAACAGAAAGCAGTTAGTACCATCTACTGTCATACGGTATATTTGACTAAGACCCTATAATTCGGGCTAACAGAAAGCAGTTAGTACCATCTACTGTCATACGGTATATTTGACTAAGACCCTATAATTCGGGCTAACAGAAAGCAGTTAGTACCATCTACTGTCATACGGTATATTTGACTAAGACCCTATAATTCGGGCTAACAGAAAGCAGTTAGTACCATCTACTGTCATACGGTATATTGACTAAGACCCTATAATTCGGGCTAACAGAAAGCAGTTAGTACCATCTACTGTCATACGGTATATTTGACTAAGACCCTATAATTCGGGCTAACAGAAAGCAGTTAGTACCATCTACTGTCATACGGTATATTTGACTAAGACCCTATAATTCGGGCTAACAGAAAGCAGTTAGTACCATCTACTGTCATACGGTATATTTGACTAAGACCCTATAATTCGGGCTAACAGAAAGCAGGTAGTACCGTCTACAGTCATACAGTAGCTCGGTCATATCTGACTTAGACCTGACTTATTTATGCAGGTGATAGAGAAAGCGAATATGCCAATGAATCACTGAAATCCTGAATCAAAGTGTACTTCATTTCAATGGAAATCTCCATACTCAGCCAAGAAACACAGTTATAAACATGAGCCGATGTCGGCCTGACCGAATGTATAATAGAGCGCTCGTTCTTAAACATCTGGTGTGCTGATGCCCAGGTAACGGGTTCAACCCCTACACCAGTTAGTTGGACTAAAATGTTGACTTCTCATCCTTGACTTGAGAACGTAAATTACCAATACCTTCTTCTTCTTCTGCGTTCATCCGGAGTTTTTTTTCCCGGACGTGATTGCGCTGTGCCTGTTTACAGCAGAGCTGCATTCTTGCGCCCTTAGGCCGACACATCCGACTTCTGCGAGCATTTGTTGACCGGGTTAACCTTCCCGGGGTTACCAATACCTGTCAAGTAGGAGCTGGTTGACCTGATGGCGAGAGACACTGGCAAAAACAAAAGCTAGTCCACACGCAAAAATCAGTCCAGTGAGCCAGAAGTAGTAGCACTTGTATGGACTATGATTGAGTTCAAAACCAGCGACCACAGATATAAAACAATCAACATCAGCAGAGTAAGTTCTGCCTACAGAAGTAGACATTCTCAAGAAGTGACGTTGGCCTGTTTCAGAAGAAAAGTGAGGATGTGAATGCTGCCTCCTTCTGTGAAGTTTCCTGCAAGATGCAATTCATAGAAAAAAGTCTAGTCCTTGTGACTAGAAAACAACTGATCTATCATGACAATGCCAGACCACAAGCATTATCTCGATCTGTCTCTGCCGCCACTGAATTTCCGGACACCATACCATTGTGTCAGCCCAACCAGCATCATTTATCTCAGTTTGCCTCTGCTTCTTCAGCCACCAATATTTCTATTCGTCATGATGTTTTCCAATGTCTCTTTCCTCATTATATGACCAAACAACACTGTGATAGTGTTCAGAGTAGGGGTGTACCGGATTTCGGCTCCGGCTCCGGCAAATCCGGAATCCGGCCATTTTTACAAATCTGGCTTCGTCTCCGGCTCCGGTCCAATTTTGCCGGATTTAGGCCGGATTTGTGTTGCCTAGTCACGTGAATTTTCTGTACATTTTTCATGAGGCCAAGCCGAATTTTAGGCAATAGCACAGTAGCACTTCAGGTTTACTATTTCTCGCTGATGTAAATAAGAATTGTAAGAAGAAAAAAAAACACTCATTTTGAATTTTAATGGTGCATTACTTCATGAGTTTGTGGGACTTGAATATTTCGTATTTTCGTAAATTTCTTTGGTCTTGCCCATAAAATAAAATGGCATCAAAATCTATGTCATACAGCGCCGTTTGGGATTACTTCAAGGTTAAAGACGATGATTCAGCGAAGGTAATATGTAAGTTGTGTGACAAACAGTTATCACGTGGACGATCAGATCGCCCCAAAGACTTCTCAACATCATCAGTGCAGACCCATTTGCGATCGATGCACAGGAAAAGCTATGACGAAATGATGGAAAAGAAAGCATCACTGGAGGCCAGTGTCTTGGAGACCACATCTATGATGAATCTGGGACCGTGTTTGCACAAAGCAAGCAGCAGTACCCAGCAGTCAATTGTGCAGGCATGGGACCGGGCCAAAATTTGGGACATCAACAGTCCCAATGCTAAACGCATTCATGCTGCCGTAGCCCGAATGATAGCCATAGATATGGAGCCTTTTCAAGTAGTGGAACGACCAGGTTTCAGAGAGTTGATGCATACAATGGAAAAAAGGTATGAATTGCCTTCAAGAAAGTACTTTGCTGAACATATCATTCCTGACATGTGTAAACGTCTGAAGGTAAAAATTGCAGCAATGATATCTGACACTGATTACATATCATTCACAACAGATACGTCGACAGCTAAACAGACCACTCAGTTATTTATGGGCCTCACTGGCCATTGGTTAACAGACTCCTTCGTTCACCACAGTCTTCCATTGTACTGCATTTGATGAACATCACACGGCCACAAACTTGCTTGCACATTTTGAAATGATGCTGGATGAGTGGTCAATTGCACATGAGAAGTGCCATGTTGTTGTGAGAGACAATGCATTCAACATTGCCACATGCTTTCGTGATGGCAGCTATTCAAGTGTTGGATGATTTGCACACACACTGCAGCTGTGTGTGCGTGATGGTCTTTTGAGTCAAAAGTATGTTGCTGGCATCATCAGTACTGGAAGAAAATTGGTAGGACATTTCAAACACTCTTCTTCAGCAACCAGTCGTTTGCATGAACTTCAAAATGTATTAAACCTACCACAACATCAGCTTATCCAGGACGTGACAACACGACGGAACTCAACGTTCTATATGCTACGATGTCTGTTAGAACAATGGCGCAGCATCAGCCTGTACTGTGTTGAAATTGATTCGGTAACTGGGCTAACGGCACAGCAGTGGGCAGTCACGGAGAATGTGGTAGCTACTTTGGCACCATTTGAAGAAATCACACGTGAAATAAGTGCAGCTCAGGCATCAATATCAGTTGTGATCCCATTAGTGAAAACACTCATGGCTTTCCTCCAGAAAGAAGGTAGTGATGCTGGGATCAAAACTATGAAAGCATCCCTGCTTGAAGCTGTTAGCAGCAGATTTGCGGACATTGATTCCAAAAGTATTTATACTTGCGCCACACTACTGGATCCTCGATTCAAGCTGTGCTTCTTCTCCGAACGTGGTAGAAGTGTTGCACGAGCCCATCTGCTGTTAGCAGCTAACTCCATTATTGATTCAGCAAACACAGTCAGTCCACAGGATCCATCAGCTACTAGTAGTAGTAGTAGTACTAGTGTTTTGACTTCTGTGAGCACTGCCACACAGTACGAATCCAGCCTATGGAGCTGTTTTGACACAATTGTCGAGGAAAATCCCACCACAAATCGTTCTGCAAGTGCCGAAGGCAACAGCATTAACACTGAGGTGACACAGTACCCGTCAGAGCCACTTCAAACTCGACAGTCAGATCCAGTTTCATGGTGCCTTGCCAATAAGCAAAGATTTCCAAGTATGGCAAGACTGGCGCAGGCATTTCTTGCACCACCACCTACAAGTGTGTCATCGGAAAGAGTGTTCAGTACTGCAGGAGACATTATCACTGACCACCATAGTAGCCTTTTACCACAAAATGCGGAGACGCTGATTTTCCTGAAATACAACTCGTCCCTTCTTGACTCTGAGAGTTCAACTTCACAGCCATAATGAAGACTGACTGAAATAGTGAAATTACTGAATGAATGTATTTCAATACATTCAATCTGTTCAATGTACTGTTGTTGTGAGTTGTAACTGAGCTGCCAATTTGCCAACTGAAAACAATGTGAAAACTAAAAACTGAAACTGAAAACTAAAAATTAAAATTACTAAATTAGCATTATGTGCTTATGTATTATGTTTCATCTTGAACTTATGGAACTTAATATTACTTAATTACTTATTCTAATGTAAATGTAATTATTTTACATTTAAATGATTTAATAAGAGTATATGTCATCATTGTCATGTCTATAGTAATGAACTGCAGTAATGAACAGTCGAGTGACTCCACTCACCTAAGTCAAGTGATGTAGTACATTATTTTATTTTTATTTTTTTATTTGTAAATTCGGGTCCGGTCGGATCTCACTTCATAAATCCGGCCAAATCCGGCTCCGGCCGGATTTCAAAAATTTGAATCCGGTACAGCCCTAGTTCAGAGTATGTTGAAAAAAAAAGGGAAATGTAACAGTAATAATAAATGGTGTTTGTGTAATTCTCTCCACCCAGTGCCATGTACCGAAATAATTCTGGAAAGAGTCCACCCAACAATGAGGGCGGAATGCACACATTACGTGTGTATAGACCCAACAAGGTGGGGGGGGGGGGGGGGGGGGGGGGGGGGGGAGAGAAGAAAACACATTAAGTGTGTATACACCCAACAATGGGGATGGAATACACACATTATGTGTGTATACACCCAACAATGAGGGCGGAATGGCTTAAAGGTTAGGATATCCAGTCCACCTTTGGTTTATGCAGACCTGACCTCATTCATTATGGTAGACTATTTGGATTTATGTAAAATAAGAAAAGTGTGGTATACTCCAGCCTGATCCTGGGGTAGTGGATTGGATGTCTAGTCTTCTAGGACAAGCGGACTCCTGAGAACCTTGAGTTCGTTAAAAATTCCTCAGCAGTTGGAAATAAAAGACAGCAGACTAATTAGGCCGTTGCCAGGCAACATGTTTACATGGGAACAACCGACCTGCAACAGACATTTATAGCGTGTGTGATTCTGGTGAACACACACTTGCTATGGAGTTTGTGTACTGTGCTGAGATTCTCTATGTGAGACATATTGAACACGAGAACTTCCAGAGATATCCATATGTGATGAAAGTGATCTTTTACCAAAACCAAACCAGACATATCGAAAAATAATATGACAAGGACCAAGAAATAACAGCAAAGATGGGAATGCAGTAAGCAGACACGGTATGGCTGCTTGTGTCAGTTCAACAGACAAGACCTCAGCAGAAGTTACTCGATTTTAAATTTGTAGCTAGCGATGAAAGGGTGAAACTGTATTAAATTATTCAGCGGCAAGACAAAAAGAAGGCCTGTTTGGACCAAACATGGATACACAGCGACAGTGCAGCAGGTATTATCATGTAAATTTCCATTCACTGAACATTGAAATTGCGGAAGATACCACGAAACAAAAATAATAAGATGACCCTAGAATGGAGATATAATGCCCATCTCTCCCAATGGAAGCTCGCACATTTGGCGATACATAATCCTTCGACACTGAATAAGTTCCACATAAAGACACCAGCAACGGGAACAAAGTGGACACATCTTTTTCAGGCAGAACTAGGAAGGAGAAATAGAATAATAAACTAACATTATTCATACCTGATGGATGAATACATTATTGTAATTTCTACTAGCCGATCTCCGTGGCAATGGGGTTATGGATGTGGTTTGTAATCCCGCTTACCCACGTTCGAAACACAGCTGCACGCGATTTGGCAGCAGACCACATTGCGCTGAGTGTCAACGAATTGGTATGACTGGTCGAGTGGCTAGAATGCCAGATTCTCCTTCGGGAGACCCAAGTTCGAATACTCGGTAAGGTGTGGAGTTTTTTTCTGTCGGGGGGGGGAGAGACGACTGCACAAGCCAGGAGGCCTTAATTCCTCAGGCTCAAGGACCCCCCCCCTCTGCCATACACTGCAAGGTACTATATATATATATTGGCAGTAAATGACAGTTGACAGATATGAAAGCAGGTCGTTCAGAAAGCAATGACAAACTACTGAACTTAAAATTTGCCAAGACATCAACAACAGCAGTAAAATGTTGGTGTTGACAGTGATGTCCTGTAAAACAGGATATGCAAAATTATACTAATTTGCCTATTTAACCTTAACTTAACCAAACTGAATTCATAGAATGTTTAGGAACAGAGATGCGCGGCAAACACAAATGTTCGTGTCACACATTAAAATAACAAGCGCGTAGCATCTTGTCTATGACTGTGTGTGTCAGACTTATAGCCAAAAGCACTTACTCTTACAAATAACCGGCCTGTATGTGAATCTTGCTCTTGGAATAATACTTCCTCCACCAAATGCCAGAACCGCCACGGGAAGGTGCAATCGCACAGATGGACATCGATTTTCTCACCGCTAGACCCTTCTCGCAGTCCAACCGATTACTTCACGGCTCTGGTAGTTTATTAATCTGATCAACAAACATGTAACAGAAAGAATTTGAGCGATGTCTCGGCTTGCGACAGCTGGAGATGAAATAAATAAAAGCATCGACGATAACAACACGGACAGACTCCATGTCGTCGCAGACACGGCTCGTCTGCTCAAAGGCCAAGGTTGCGCGGGCTTGGCCCCAAGGCCTGGGAGACCTGACTCCAACCTACCTTAATTAACACCAGCTACATTCCCCAAGGCGCTCCATGTTCAGAACACTTAAGGGAACCGTATCGCCACTCCTCTACACAGTTTAACTTCAATGGATATGCAGCTCACCAAGCATGAGGGTTGTGTATTCATGGCTAAGGTATCAGCTGTGAGACTATAAATAGACCTCCAGGTCATAAGAGGTTTTGCATACAATCATATACAACCTAATTTTCCATTAATACGAATATTACTGAAATATGTCAATATCTATTATGCATCCGTGAAATATGTATGCCAAAAAGACTGTTTAAATTTCAAATATGAAACCTAATGTAGCATATTACAATATCATTTGGAAAATTATTCCTCAAAATCGGAATTTGGGTCATGGAGGTGCCAGGTGTCACGTGATCATAATATTTTGCTGCGTGCACCGTGATAACAGGAGAGGGGGGGGGGGGAGGGGGCATGCACATTATTACGCTGGAGATAACGGGTTTAGTAAACAGTTCTCTCTGCTCGCCGCAAGCTGAGAGGGATAAAACTACCATTAAAATGTAATTACTATATTTCAACCTTAATCCGTGGCAGAAGCTGCTGTGTCACGTTACTTCACAAACACATGATTCACTTTTATAAGCGTTCAGGTTGAACATCTCTCTCTCTCTCTCTCTCTCTCTCTCTCTCTCTCTCTCTCTCTCTCTCTCTCTCTCTCTCTCTCTCTGTGTGTGTTTATATTATTTATTATCATGGCCAGGCAAACCCTATGGAGATATCAACAAGCTCAATTCCAGGGTTCGAAACATAACTGCTGGCGATTAGGCAGCAGACAGCCTTGCGGTGGTTTTTTTTTTTTAAACGAAATGGTGTGGGTACCGGTTGTTCAAAAACAATGGCAAACTACAGAACGTAAACTTGCCAAGAGATCACAAAAACAATGGCAAACTACAGAACGTAAACTTGCCAAGAGATCACAAAAACAATGGCAAACTACAGAACGTAAACTTGCCAAGAGATCACAAAAACAATGGCAAACTACAGAACGTAAACTTGCCAAGAGATCACAAAAACAATGGCAAACTACAGAACGTAAACTTGCCAAGAGATCACAAAAACAATGGCAAACTACAGAACGTAAACTTGCCAAGAGATCACAAAAACAATGGCAAACTACAGAACGTAAACTTGCCAAGAGATCACAAAAACAATGGCAAACTACAGAACGTAAACTTGCCAAGAGATCACAAAAACAATGGCAAACTACAGAACGTAAACTTGCCAAGAGATCACAAAAACAATGGCAAACTACAGAACGTAAACTTGCCAAGAGATCACAAAAACAATGGCAAACTACAGAACGTAAACTTGCCAAGAGATCACAAAAAACAATGGCAAACTACAGAACGTAAACTTGCCCAGAGATCACAAAAACAATGGCAAACTACAGAACGTAAACTTGCCAGAGATCACAAAAACAATGGCAAACTACAGAACGTAAACTTGCCAAGAGATCACAAAAACAATGGCAAACTACAGAACGTAAACTTGCCAAGAGATCACAAAAACAATGGCAAACTACAGAACGTAAACTTGCCAAGAGAGTCACAAAAACAATGGCAAACTATACAGAACGTAAACTTGCCAAGAGATCACAAAAACAATGGCAAACTACAGAACGTAAACTTGCCAAGAGATCACAAAAACAATGGCAAAACTACAGAACGTAAACTTGCCAAGAGACGTCACAAACAATGGCAAACTACAGAACGTAAACTTGCCAAGAGATCACAAAAACAATGGCAAACTACAGAACGTAAACTTGCCAAGAGATCACAAAAACAATGGCAAACTACAGAACGTAAACTTGCCAAGAGATCACAAAAACAATGGCAAACTACAGAACGTAAACTTGCCAAGAGATCACAAAAGCAAAAATGCTGGTGTTGACAGCGACGTCCTACAAAGGATATGCAACAAATGTTTTTCTAAAACATCGTACATCAAGGGGATCCGAAGAGAATCTGTCTTTGGAGCGGTCTCGGCTGGCAAAGATTAGTTTCATCTTCGTGCCAGGGCATGCGGGAGTACAAGGAAATGAGCGGGCTGACAAGCTCGCAGGTGAGGCTACTGTGGAGGGCGGACGCGCCATGGACCAGGCTGACATTCTGAATGCTCTACGAGAAGTAAGACTTTTGCGAGAACCGAGTGATGACTGTGAATCTACAACCATGGTCAGACTGCGAGAACAGCAAATTAAAAGAGGGGTGGCCAAACAAGAACACTACGCAGGGAGCCAAAGAAGATTGATAAACCAACACAGAACTGGCGTCGTTAGCCGCTACACGCTGCAGGATTTGCTGAGGAGGGGATCCGAGCACAAGCGGACTGAATGGTTCGATGTGCAATGAGGATGATATGTCGACTAACTAGCTAACTAACTAGCTAACTAACTAACTAACTAACTAACTAACTAACTAACTAGCTAACTAGCTAACTAACTAACTAGCTAACTGACTAACTAACTAACTAACTAGCTTCTATTTACTTTTATGTAGCATTTTGGTGTATCATTTTAGAAAAAAAAAATATGTAGAAGAAAAATAGCATTTAGGAATCAATGATTCGAAATAATGTATTCACTTAGTGAATTTAAACACGTGAGCCACAAACGATAGTTTACACGATGTATTGTCTGACATATTTCAGCAGGTGTATACTTCAGAATTATATATCATATGTAGTGAAAACGTGTATAAAAGTATAATTCATTTATTCACTGTATCATCACCATCAAGTGTCCTGCCAGCTGGCGTAGGCGTTCATGTCTCTCCACAGATCTCGGTCTTTGGTGTTCTGGATCAACTCTGCTGATAATACTCCTCCATGCCACCGTCTTAGTCCAACCAGCATAATTTCTCTTGGTCTACCCCTGCCTCTCTTCCCCTCGATTTTTCCAGTTGTCCCCCAATGCCTCTCTTCTCATCACATGACCAAAGAAATCCGTCTGTCTCTTTCTTATTGTTGTATATAATATATTTTCATTAGCCTCTTTCAGGCGATCGTTGTTAGTTACTTTGCCATTCCAAGGAATTCGCAACATTCTTCTCAGGAACCACACCTCTGTTGCCTCCAAGTTCTTCCTAATCTGTCAAGTATACACCTGACGAGATGCAGCGAAATGTGCCAGGCAATAAATCGTGCAACAATTTGTTTATAGCTTCTGTGTTAAAATTCACTAAGAAAATCTGACCAGATGTAACGAAATATCATTATCATCATCAACCAGTGCCTTGCCTGCTGGAGTGGGCGATCATGTCACTCCACAAATTGCCATCTCCGACGGCATGAATCAATTCGTGTGTTGGCTCTCTTCTGTGCCATGATAGAAGACTGTCCAGATTTTTCTCACACTGCTGTCTTCCTCTATCTCTCTTTTCAAAAATCTTTCCGGTTGCCACAACATGTTCCAGTTTTTGTCTTCTCATAATGTGAGGGGGGAGGAAGGGAGAGAGAGAGAACGAACGAACGAACGAACAGACTTTATTTTCAAAGGGTAACAAATTGGGCACGCAGGCCCGTCTTACATTCGGCCCTTCCAATCACTCATCTTTCTTTCATCAACAGTGCATAGGAAAAAAACATTGTCACATGAATTTTGTAAACATAAACAATGCATATTACTATGTTATGAGACACATCCACCACCCACCCACACATCCCCCATTCACTCCAACTCCCCCACCCAACCACACACACATACAATACATTCCCCCACCCATCCACCACATCCCTACACCTACACATCTCCCCACCCACACACACCTCTCACCTACCACACATCCCATCCACCCACACCCCAAGCACACATACATTCAATAACCCACACATCCCCCACCTACACACATCTCCCCACCCACTCACATATCCTCTACCCGTCCCATTTCCCACCAACAATCACTCACCCAATATCCTCCTCCACCCACACACCTCCAACCACCCAGCCAAACACACATTCCTCAGCCACACACACATCTCCCCGTCAACTCACATATTCCGCACCTACCCACACACAAATTCCGCACTCACCCACATAATCTCCCATCTCCCCCAGCCCACTCACAGATCCCGAGCCCACACCTACAAACATCCCCCACCATCTCCTAACCTGCACACACTCACCCACCCACATATCCTCTACCCACCCACACATCCTCTATCCACCCATCCCCCAACCAAACATCCCTTAACCACACACCCTTACTCATATACAATCACCCACCCACACATCCTCTACCCAACCACACATCCTCCATCCACCCATTCCCCCAGCCACACATCCCTTAACCACACACCCCTACCCATATACACACACATCCCCACCCACGCACAATCTCCCCACCCATACAAACATCCCTCACACACATCCCCACCCACCAACACATTCCCCATTCACAAACACACACCTCCCATCCACGCACACACAACCCACACACACATCCCCAACCCATACATTCATCCCCTCACACATCCCTAGACACACGTACTTATCCCTCAACCACTAACACCCACACATCCCTTACCCACTCATCAACACATACATCTCCTATCTACCCACCCACACTCACACATCCCAACCACCCATCTAAGCACACATCCCCCACCCTCACACACATCCTTCACCCACCCGCAAACCCAACCACACCTTCACCCACCCACACAAACATCATTTATCCACACCCAGCTCCCCTCCCACACAACACCACACCCACACACATCCCAAAGACACATCCCACACACACATCTATCCACACATCTCCTACCCATCCACACACCCCCAACTACAATCACCCTCACTACCCACACATACATCCTCCATCCAGCCACACACACCCCCACCCAGCCAGACATATCCCCCACCCACACACACATCTCCAAATCCATCACCCACACCCATCACGCACCCCTCCCCCAACCCACACACATCCCCGCACACACATTCACCCACACATCTCTCACCCACACACACTCCCCACCCATCCACCCAAACATCCCACACCCATACACATCCCTCACCCACACACACATCCCCAAACCCACAACTACCCCCACCTGCACACATCTCCCACCCACCACATATCCCCACACCCACATCTCCCCACCCACACATATACCCCCACCCATCCCATAACCCACCATCAATCATCCACCAACATATCCTCCTCCACCCACTCACCCACAACCACCTAGACAAACACACATCCCCACCCACAAACACATCTCCCCATACACCCATACATCTCGCACGCATCCACACACAAATCCCCCACCCACCCACACACAAATCCCCCACCCACCCACACAATCCCACCCCGCCCACCCACACATCCTGAGCCCACCCACACACATCACGAATCCACCCACACACACATCCCCCCATCCCCCAACCTACTATTATGATCAAACTCCCACACTTTACACACACATACAGTGATGATTGTCGTGAGCATTGTCGCAAAATTGTAAAGAAAATGGAGAAAAATTGTACATATACATTTTGTAACTTAAAAATTAGTGATGTAATTCAACTCTCTCTCTCTCTCTCTCTCTCTCTCTCTCTCTCTCTCTCTCTCTCTCTCTCTCTCTCTCTCTCTCTCTCTCTCTCTCTCTCTCTCTCTCACTAACGCTCTCACTCACATTACAGTAATGTTATATTATACATGATAAAATCAAGTGTCATACATACAAAATGATAATGTGAAAGATGAAAATACACAAAAAATATGGAATGGCATGTTACAGGACATGCGAGCACTCAATTCTCTCTCTCTCTCTCTCTCTCTCTCTCTCTCTCTCTCTCTCTCTCTCTCTCTCTCTCTCTCTCTCTCTCTCACACAGGCACACACACATTCCCCCCCCACACACACACACATATCCCTCACATACACACCCATACATACATCCTCACATCTAGACAAATACATGATGCCTCACATGATCACTGAAACTAATAAGAACAAACTCCCACACTTTACACACAATTGAGACACTGACGATTGTCGTGAGAATTCTCGCAATTGCAAGAAGTGGAGAAAAAATTGTACATATACATTATGTAGCGTAAAAATTAGTGATGCAATTCAACTCTCTCTTTTTTCTCTCTCTCCCTCTCTCTCTCTCTCTCTCTCTCTCTCTCTCTCTCTCTCTCTCTCTCTCTCTTGCGTTCTCTCTCTCTCTCTCTCTCTCTCACACACACACACACACACACACCACACACTAACTCTCTCACTCACATCACAGTAATGTTATATTATACATGATAAAATCAAGTGGCATACAAAATGATAAGATGAGAATTTAAAAAAAAAAAATATGGAATGGCATGTTACAGGACAATCAGGTGGCATTAAACGATACCTCGTAATATGAAAGATGGGAATACATAAAAAATATGGAATAGCATGTTACATGACATGCGTGGGCTCAACTCTCTCTCTCTCTCTCTCTCTCTCTCTCTCTCTCTCTCTCTCTCTCTCTCTCTCTCTCTCTCTCTCTTACATACACACACTCTCACACTCATTCACTCTCTCTCTCTCTCACTTACACTCACTAACTCTCTCACTTGCTTTACAGTAATTTACATGAATTCATTTTATGCATGTTAAAATCAAGTGCATCAAAATGATAATATGAAAAAAAATGAGAATACACAAAACATATGGATCAGCATGTTAGATGACATGCGTGCGCTCAACTCTCTCTCTCTCTCTCTCTCTCTCTCTCTCTCTCTCTCTCTCTCTCTCTCTCTCTTCTCTCTCACACACATGTACATACACACACCCACACACATCATACCCACGCAATACACACACCTGCACACATCCATATACTTACTCACACGTACTCACATAACACCCGAATATACACTCCCTCGCATACACTGCATGCATGCACACTTAAACATACAAAGATATACAATACATACACGAGCACACACACACACTCATCCATACACACATACATACACGCACATGCATATAAACGCATATAAACACATGAACGCACACCTTAACACACGTACAGACATACACACAGAAGCACACACAGATACACACATGTATACACAAATACACCCATACACACATCCATACATGCACACACATACATCACACTTTCTCATGCACTCTCTCATTCACCCACGCTCTCTCTTTTACACACTCACTCGCTCTCACACTCACTCATTCGCGCACATACACGCATACCCACAAATTCTCTCTCACTCACTCACGCTCCCTTACTCACTCATTTACGGAGAGAGAGAGAGAGAGAGAGAGAGAGAGAGAGGGGGGGGGGGGAAGGGGGGGAATTACTGCTACTTTCTAATGTTTGTGATAAATTGTCTTTGCGACGTATTTTTCCTCAAAATGTCCAGACTGCTCATTTTGGCTGTCCAATGAATTTTCAGCATTCTTCTATATAACCACTCCACCAAGGGATATTTTCATGAGTTTTTTTTTTTTTTAATCGTCCAGGATTCGCAACCGTATGTTAAAATTGGTTCTATGTAATATGCAAGAACTCTTTTTCTAATGTTCAAGGACAAGAATTTATTGTACAAAATGTTCTTCATTAGAGAAATATACGAGGCAAAAATCATGCAATCTAGTTTAGTTTAGTTCAGTCGACGGATCAACATCACGGCACACGGGTGTAACCCATAAGTGCTCCGTTCTACTCCTAACTCAAGCCTGAGTCCGGAGAATCTCAGCACAGTGCACGAACTCCGTAGCACTGGCGAGGATCCTGAAATGCTTTGGGTAGATTTTTAACTCGAAATTTTGCCCGGGCAGCACCGTTAGGCTACTCTTTTTCGATTTCCAAGCTGCCAAGGGATTTTTTACGTGCGCAACAATACACACGGGCGTCTAATCTCACTACCCAGAGACCAGGGGAAATTTTTGTTATCAGAAGTCCACGTGAAAAAATCACGGCCCTCACAGGGACTTGAACCCGCGACCTCCAGCACTCAAGTTATAGTTATCAGTTGGGGTATCGTCACTGCACTCCGGACAGGTCCATATGTGCTCAGATCCCCCCCCCCCCAGCATATACATTAGCGTCCAGTGGCTAATAGTGCCAGTTATGTGTTGGCTGACGAGGCCCCTTGTTATCCGAACGTACCTCTCGTGTCTGGCCGTGCCAATTCTTACTCCCAAGTCTCTCATCATGGACAGCGATGTGGATTCACTGACGTCAAAGTCCTCTGTTCTCGACATCTCTTTAAGGACGTTAATAACATCGGCACGATCCATGGGCTGGCCATCAGCAGGGGATGCAGAGCCAGCCAGTTTATCAGATCGTTCATTTCCCTCGGCTCCCGCATGTCCCGGGACGAAGATGAAGGTAACCTTACGGAAAATGGACTTCCGCAGCGAATCAGTCCACTGTCTACGTACAGATCCAGCTTCGACCTTCTGAATCATGCTCATTGAATCACTTAGTACACACACGTTGGTATAACGCTGTATTCCAGTCATATGAAAGCCTGTGTTATTACTGCCATCACTTCCATCGTCATGCTGCTCGTGGTCATAGAGTGGGCACCACTGGATTCTTGGACGGTTCAGCCCGCTGAACGGGCTGTAAATGCCCACGCACTTCTCTGCTGCTTTACAACAGATCCATCTGTATAGATGAGCACTTCGAGGTTGTCTGAGTATTCATTGTTAAGCGCGTTGACCTCTGCATTGACAGCGGCAGGGTTCTGCTCTCTGCACCATCTGTCGAGTGTGATAATGCAGGAGAAAGTGCATTTAAAAGCTGGAGGCACCGGCAGCCATTCCTTGCCGGGGTTGATACTGGTAGGACTGCAGACCTGTCTGATGACATCTTCCGCCCGACCCATCCATGATTTGCCCCTCTTTAGCCTGTCGCCCTTTTCTCTGAATATATCTTCATGCAGAGGGTGCTGCTCATCTGCACCTATTTTTAAGTATGCACGAGCTCTCCAGATCTTGATCTTGTGATTCATGGTCGGGAAGTCAAGGAGATATCTCACTGCTACACAGCTGGTGTCTCTCGTGCAGCCCAAAATGATGCGCATGACTTCGTTTTGTACCTTTTCGTCTTCCAATCTGTGTAGGGCTGACAGTGAGGATGGCCAGGGCATACTCGATTGGTGAAAGTACCAGTCCTTGGAATAGAAGTACTAACAGTCTTTGCTCAATATTGGCAGTCGCCGTGACTCTCATTGCTGACAAACCTTTTCGAGCTTCCGTTATGACATAACCAACATGATCTCTGAATCAAACCTCACGCCAAGATATGTCATCGACTGGGTTCTACTCAAAATACTCCCATCCACCCTCACTGCCGGCAGGTCTGTGTCCACAATATGGTTGTTTAGGGAGAACCATGTAACCGTGCAGGGTTATAGTTTTAGTTATAGTGTTTGCATCTAACCAAATGATTGTTTCGTAGCTATGATCACGACCGATTATTAAGTTAACCGTCTAGATATCGTTTACTTTGTGCTGGCAGACAACACAAACATGGCTGACAGCAGGGGGACCCCGAAGGTCGAGGTGGACAAACAGCAAGCCAAGATTGATACTTTCTTTGTACAGAGAGCAGAATCACTCCAGCTGCTGAAGAGTAAGCGGGCATTGGCGCTCAAGAAAAGAAACAAGCTCGTGGGTGTGCTGTTAGCTGGTGGTGTTCTTGGAATATGTATCCTTTTTTACCCAAGAAGTGCATCTCACTCACTCATGTCTGCATTTCATTATCATTAAATATTAATTCAATTTCGTCATCACTTTCTCTTTCTGATGAAACACAAGTTACAATCGATTAAGTAGGCGGTTTTAGTTTAGTGAAGTTTCCTAGTTATAAAATATCAGACCAAGTCGTACAAGAAACAAATGGCCGTAAACTCAAACTGATTAGAGAAATTTAATTAGTTGTTTGTAGAGTAGACTAAGTCACAATTTGGCACTCCTCTGAACGACGGCACCATATTATTTAGTGTAAGATGCATATCCCTTACAGGGCCTCATAAGGTCATTTCCAGAGCGATGTGTTGTCACTCTCTTGCGTTTGAGTATATCATCGTCTGCTAGACCGATCGATGGATACAATAGATGTTTCTGGGTCCGGAGGGCCCTCACTGTCATTGGAGTGTATATCCATATATTATTGTAATACCGACTTATCATCACATGCCCTGCCAGCTGGCGTAGGTGTTCCTCTCTCTCCACAGATCTCGGCCTTTGATGTTCTGGATCAACTCTACCGATGATATTCCTCCATTCCACCGTCTCATTCCATCCAGCATCATTTCTTTTGGCCTGCATGTCTCTTTTCACACTGATCTTTCCAGTTGTCACGATGTTCTCCAGTGCCTCTCTTCTCATCACATGACCAAACTGTGCTGTTTGTATCTTTCTAATACTTGTAATATAATGTACTACTTTTATTAGACAGCCTTCTGGCAATCGTTGTTAGTTACTCTGGCAGTCCAAGGAATTAACAAAATTAATCTCAGGAACCACCATCATTGCATCCAGCTCTTTCTCAATTGTTCATTCACACTCTGTGGTTCACTACAAGTAACGAATCCGGTTCTGTATAACATGTCAGCACTCTTCTTTCTTACATGCAGTGATAGTGACTTATTGAATAAGATACTTTTCATCTTCTGAAATGCAGCTTTTATTTGACATTCTGCTGTAAACACATTTGGACATTCTCTGATTTACTGTATACACATTTTGACATTCTCTGATTTACTGTACACACATTTGGACATTCTGATTTACTGTACACATAATTGGCCATTTTCTGATTTACTGTACACACATTTGGACATTCTCTGATTTACTGTACACACATTTGGACATTCTCTGATTTACGGTACACACATTTGGACATTCTGATTTACTGTACACATAATTGGCCATTTTCTGATTTACTGTACACACATTTGGACATTCTCTGATTTAGTGTACACACATTTGGACATTCTCTGATTTACTGTACACACATTTGGACATTCTGATTTACTGTACACACATTTGGACATTCTCTGATTTACTGTACACACATTTGGACATTCTCTTATTTACTGTACACACATTTGGGCATTCACTGATTTACTATACACACAAATGGGCACTCTCTGATTCTGCTGTACACACATTTGGACATTCTCTGATTCTGCTGTACACACATTTGGACATTCTCTTATTTACTGTACACACATTTGGGCATTCACTGATTTACTATACACACATTTGGGCATTCACTGATTTACTATATACACATTTGCGCATTCACTGATTTACTATACACACAAATGGGCACTCTCTGATTCTGCTGTACACACATTTGGACATTCTCTGATTCTACTTCACTATTTCGGCTTCTCCTTTGTTGCCAAATGTATATTGAAAACTAAATGCATTCTTATGTGCACAAAGTAACGGTAGTCACATACTAGATACTGCCATTGGAGTGTGTGACACACACACGTACAATATAGTCCCATGGCAGAAACTGTGGTTGGGGTGTGACATGTAAGCCGTCACGTTATTCTGTGACATGATTCTTCTTCTTTGTTCCCCTTTTGAGCAGTGCAAGTCACACCTATTCATAGACCATGTGTCTGACTACATGCGTGTATAAAAGGTTTGTTTCCTCTAGACAGCTCCCATACAAGGTCATGAGCTGTTTACATGTGTGGGTTTTCTTTCCCAATAATTTTGCCAGGACAGTAGCCTTATGGCCTGCTGCACACACAACTTTTTTTGTTTTCTTTTTTCAGTCTCATTAGAGGAGAGTAGTATCTGCTGTCTGGATGTAATTATTAGAGGAGTGTAGTATCCGCTGTCCGGATGTAATTATTAGAGGAGAGTATCAGTTATCAGTTGGGGTATCTTCATTGCACTCCGGACATGTCCATAGGTGCTCAGATCCTCCCCCCAGCATATGCATCAGCGTCCGGTGGCTAATAGTGCCAGTTCTGTGTTGGTTGACGAGGCGCTTTGTTTTCCCGATGTACCTCTCGTGTCTGGCTGTGCCGATTCTTACTCCCAAGTCTTTCATCCTGGATAGCGATGTGGAATCACTGACATCAAAGTCCTCTGTTCTCGCCATGTCTTTGAGGACGTTAATAACATCGGCATGATCCATGGGCTGGCCATCTACAGGGGGTGCAGAGCCAGCCAGTTTATCACCTCGTTCATTTTTCTCGACTCCGACATGTCCCGGGATGAAGACGAAGGTGACTTTACAGACAACAGACTTCCGCAGCGACTCAGTCCACTGTCTACGTACAGATCCAGCTTCGACCCTCTGAATCATACTCATTGAATCACTTAGTATTGAATCACTTAGTACACATATGTTGGTATAATGCTGTGATTCCAGCCATATGAAAGCCTGGTAACTGCCATCACCTCCATCGTCATGCTGCTCGTGGTCATAGAGTGGGCACCACTGGATTCTTGAACGATCTGGCCCGCTGAATGGGCTGTAAATGCCCACGCACTTCTCTGCTGCTTTACAGATGTAATTATTAAAGGAGAGTAGTATCCACTGTCTGGATGTATGTAATTATTAGGAAAGAAGATCTACCCATGGGTAGATGGAACGTATTACCATCGATGGATTCGGGAGAAGCAAACCTTCCACGCACAAATTCATGCTGAAGTCAGACACTGACCTTTGAGATGCGTGACTAGATGTGGCACACTTTCCTTGAAATAGGAGCACAGAAGAAATAAAATCTCATTAATTCAACCCCCCCCCCCCCCCCCCCCCCCCCCCCAAAAAAAAATATCACTGTTGCATAGATAAGAGCATCGCCCTTAAACTTCCGATGTGCTGATGCTGAGGTAGCGAATTCAACCCCTATACCACTCAGTTGGACTAAAATGTTGACTTCTCGTCCTTGACTTGGGGACGTAAATCACAAGTACCTCAGAAGTCAAGTAGGTTTCACCTGATGGCGAGGGACACTGGTAAAAGGGGAAGTAAATCCACGCACAAATCAGTCCAGTGTACTAGAAGTAATAGCACATGTATGAACTATGCTTGAGTTGAGAGCAAGCGAGCCCAGAAAGCAAACACATTTAGAAATATCAATCAATCAATCAATCAATCAATCAATCAATCAATCATGTGCCATGCCGGAAAGCGTGGGCGGTCATGATTCGCCATTTCACTCGATCACCAGAGTCGTGGATCAGCTCAGTGTTCCTGTCTCGTCCATGCCATGTGGCCAAGCCACCCATGTATTTTCCTCTCGGTCTTCCTCTTGGTCTGTTCCCTTCGATCTTGCCAGTTGTCACCAAGTTCTCCAATCCATTTCTTCTCATAACATGTCCAAATATTTTTGACTATCTACGTATAATTTCTCTAATCAATTTACGATGTTCATCTTGTCTCCTGTAATACTTTGTCATTGGTTTTTCTGTCTGTCCATGGTATTCTTTGCATTTTCCTCAGAAACCACATTTCTGCAGCCATCAGATGTTTTTCAGCTTGACTGCTCATTGTCCAAGTTTCACATCCATACAAAAGAAAAGGCTCTATGTATCCCCTCAACACTCTTTTTCTTGTTTTAATTGACACTTTATATATACAAGGTTTATATACCTTAACAGCTCTCAAGATGGCTACACAATGTTTGCGGTAAGACAAGGCAAGTTGATGGAGGAGTTCGACAAGGCACCGGAGTAGCCTGGCCAGGAGACTTCATATGCCTGGATGATTCTTGTGACGTGTGCCTCTGCTTGTTGCCGATTGTTGGAGAGCTTCTTGTGTTTGCAAGGGACGTTTGATGTGGATTATTGACACGGTTCATCATTTCAATGCTTATTTAATTCTTTGGAGATTATGTGAATTGTTTCACATGTGAATTTATAGTTTATGAAATCTCAGGTGTGTGTTTCAGCTGTTGTTGAAGATGAAAACTTTTGTGATTGCCATTGTCTTTGTTAAAAGAGAGTTTGTGTAACTGTTAGATTTATTATCTGTTGCTTTTTATTATTAATTTGGACACATTTTTGAGAAATAATCAGTGAGAAAATAGTAGTGCAAAGAAATGGGAAATTCTTGTACTTCTGTATGTGTGTATGCTACTTTCCTGTCAGTTTGTAAACATTCTTGAAACATAAGATTTCTTTAAAATAGCACTGCTGGCACCTTGCTGTCTTGACAGATGGTAGTTTGTTACATTGTGCTTAAAAAAAGGGCACAATATCTACAACCCATGGCGGTAACGACTATGACTGAACAGACTAATTTGCACGGTAAATGTTTGTCCACAATATAATCCATCAGTACAATGGAAGCATGTGAACACATGGTCATTTCCACCGTCAAGCACCATATGATGTCTCACACGCTCAGTTTGTGACCTATCTGCAATCATATTCTCCTTTGTCTTTATTCCATTTCTGATGTTTGCCCTCCATGCAACACGTTCAGCTGCGACTTGCTCCCAATGTGCATCATCAATGCCTGTATCAATCATGTCCCGCTTACACACATCTTTGTATCGTAATAGAGTCTGACCCTGATATCTCCTACCCGTCTGTAATTCACCAAAAAAGATGTCCTTTGGTATTTTACCATCATCCATCCTCCTAACGTCTCCCATCCATCTAAGTTTAAGAAGACAGCATGGAACAAACTGTCACACAACCCAATCTTTCCAATATGTTAGTATTTGTGTTTTCGTCTTGCCATTGAATACCAAGTATTCTTCGCAGACACCGCATATGAAAGCTATTTAAACGTTTCTCTTGGTGTGAGTAAGTTGTCCAGGCTTCACTGCCATAAAGAAGAGTACTAAGGACACAGGCTTGATAGACAAGGACTTTTGTTTTAGCAGTAAGCTTCCTTTTCTCCCAGACTTTTTTTTTTAACCTGTTCATTGTTGTTGCTGCCTTACCAATCCTGATGTTGATTTCCTGATCTAGGGATCAATTATTTTTGACCTTTGATCCTAGATATGTGAACAAATAAATAAACTGTTAAAATAACAGTAATGAGAAAACATTACAGCTTTTTATGTGGTTGATGTTTGTTTTGGCTGTTTACATTTTTTGATAAGTTTATATTCAGTACTTTGCCATTGCCTTCTGAACAACCAACACTGATACCATTGTATGAAAACCAGCACAAGGCAGTGCTTCCAAATTGCCAGCAGCTATATTTTAAACATAACAGAGCAAGATGTACGTGGAGTTATACAACTGTTGGGAAATAGATAATATAACAGCAACTTCTTGAAAATATCAGAGGAAAGAGCAATTTCTTGAGAATATCAGGGGAAAGAGCAACTTCTTGAAAATATCAGGGGAAAGAGCAACTTCTTGAAAATATCAGGGGAAAGAGCAACTTCTTGAAAATATCAGGGGAAAGAGCAACTTCTTGAAAATATCAGGGGAAAGAGCAACTTCTTGAAAATATCAGGGGAAAGAGCAACTTCTTGAAAATATCAGGGGAAAGAGCAACTTCTTGAAAATATCAGGGGAAAGAGCAATTTCTTGAAAATATCAGGGGAAAGAGCAACTTCTTGAAAATATCAGGGGAAAGAGCAACTTCTTGAAAATATCAGGGGAAAGAGCAATTTCTTGAAAATATCAGGGGAAAGAGCAATTTCTTGAAAATATCAGGGGAAAGAGCAACTTCTTGAAAATATCAGGGGAAAGAGCAACTTCTTGAAAATATCAGGGGAAAGAGCAACTTCTTGAAAATATCAGGGGAAAGAGCAACTTCTTGAAAATATCAGGGGAAAGAGAAATTTCTTGAAAATATCAGGGGAAAGAGCAACTTCTTGAAAATATCAGGGGAAAGAGCAACTTCTTGAAAATATCAGGGGAAAGAGCAATTTCTTGAAAATATCAGGGGAAAGAGCAATTTCTTGAAAATATCAGGGGAAAGAGCAACTTCTTGAAAATATCAGGGGAAAGAGCAACTTCTTGAAAATATCAGGGGAAAGAGCAACTTCTTGAAATATCAGGGGAAAGAGCAACTTCTTGAAAATATCAGGGGAAAGAGCAACTTCTTGAAAATATCAGGGGAAAGAGAAATTTCTTGAAAATATCAGGGGAAAGAGCAACTTCTTGAAAATATCAGGGGAAAGAGCAACTTCTTGAAAATATCAGGGGAAAGAGCAATTTCTTGAAAATATCAGGGGAAAGAGCAATTTCTTGAAAATATCAGGGGAAAGAGCAACTTCTTGAAAATATCAGGGGAAAGAGCAATTTCTTGAAAATATCAGGGGAAAGAGCAACTTCTTGAAAATATCAGGGGAAAGAGCAACTTCTTGAAAATATCAGGGGAAAGAGCAATTTCTTGAAAATATCAGGGGAAAAGAGCAACTTCTTGAAAATATCAGGGGAAAGAGCAACTTCTTGAAAATATCAGGGGAAAGAGCAATTTCTTGAAAATATCAGGGGAAAGAGCAATTTCTTGAAAATATCAGGGGAAAGAGCAATTTCTTGAAAATATCAGGGGAAAGAGCAACTTCTTGAAAATATCAGGGGAAAGAGCAACTTCTTGAAAATATCAGGGGAAAGAGCAACTTCTTGAAAATATCAGGGGAAAGAGAGGTTTAGAGATGAGGAATCAGAGGAAGCATGCGGCCGCAGAATCCACGCTTTCCTGTTGTTGGTCACGAAATGTTGGCCTTTTGTTGGTTGTTGTAAGAACTGTAGAAAGAACATAAAAGTAACTTAGTCCATGTATTTATTTGTATCATGAAGCATAACTGTTTCAGAATTTGATCATTACACAAGTGATAGAATAATGAGAAAATGACAGTCATGTTTATTTCTAGTATTTGAATTTGCTTATCTTCATGTCGCTGTTTTCAGATACCATAGAAAGGTGAAAGCCTGTCATGTTTTAGTTGTGGTTTGCCTTACCAGCAAACTCATTGGTTCAAAGCTATTCTGGCAGTCAGCTCATGTTGTTAGTGTTAGACAGTGCATGTTGGGATTGTCTGGTTTGTTGAGCATGCATGTACATTTATGTCTCCAGTGAAGAGTAAGATTCGAGAACTTGTATGTCGCCACTTTGAGGTGTCACTTCTTTGTGCTCACAGAATATAACTCTAAACAAAACGTACACATACAGACAGACACATACAGAGAGGGAGAGGGGGGGGGGGGGGGGGGGGGGCATTGAAGCTTCTATGGGTTTGGTTTTCAAAAGGTTGAGATTCCTTGGTGGTTCAGTTTCAGCTACATGAATTGTTAGACTTTTACTGTTGAGTAAAAGTAATACTACACATGAAGTTGCTTCATTTGTGTTCTTACATACAGTTGTGTGCACAATGTTTGTGTCAGTAAGAATACAGTTGTGTGCACAATGTTTCAATGTTTGTGTCAGTAAGAATACAGTTGTGTGCACAATGTTTCAATGTTTGTGTCAGTAAGAATACAGTTGTGTGCACAATGTTTCAATGTTTGTGTCAGTAAGAATACAGTTGTGTGCACAATGTTTCAATGTTTGTGTCAGTAAGAATACAGTTGTGTGCACACTGTTTCAATGTTTGTGTCAGTAAGAATACGGTTGTGTGCACAATGTTTCAATGTTTGTGTCAGTAAGAATACAGTTGTGTGCACAATATTTGTGTCAGTAAGAATACAGTTGTGTGTACAATGTTTCAATGTTTGTGTCAGTAAGAATACAGTTGTGTGCACAATGTTTCAATGTTTGTGTCAGTAAGAATACAGTTGTGTGTATAATGTTTCAATGTTTGTGTCAGTAAGAATACAGTTGTGCACACTGTTTGTGTCAGTAAGAATACAGTTGTGTGCACAATGTTTCAATGTTTGTGTCAGTAAGATTACAGTTGTGTGCACAATGTTTCAATGTTTGTGTCAGTAAGAATGCAGTTGTGTGCACAATGTTTCAATGTTTGTGTCAGTAAGAATACAGTTGTGTGCACAATGTTTCAATGTTTGTGTCAGTAAGAATACAGTTGTGTGCACAATGTTTCAATGTTTGTGTCAGTAAGAATACAGTTGTGTGCACAATGTTTCAATGTTTGTGTCAGTAAGAATACAGTTGTGTGCACAATGTTTCAATGTTTGTGTCAGTAAGAATACAGTTGTGTGTACAATGTTTCAATGTTTGTGTCAGTAAGAATACAGTTGTGTGCACAATGTTTCAATGTTTGTGTCAGTAAGAATACAGTTGTGTGCACAATGTTTGTGTCAGTAAGAATACAGTTGTGTGTACAATGTTTCAATGTTTGTGTCAGTAAGAGTACAGTTGTGTGCACAATGTTTCAATGTTTGTGTCAGTAAGAATACAGTTGTGTGTACAATGTTTCAATGTTTGTGTCAGTAAGAATACAGTTGTGCACACTGTTTGTGTCAGTAAGAATACAGTTATGTGTACAATGTTTCAATGTTTGTGTCAGTAAGAATACAGTTGTGTGCACAATGTTTCAATGTTTGTGTCAGTAAGAATACAGTTGTGTGCACAATGTTTCAATGTTTGTGTCAGTAAGAATACAGTTGTGTGCACAATGTTTCAATGTTTGTGTCAGTAAGAATACAGTTGTGTGAACAATGTTTGTGTCAGTAAGAATACAGTTGTGTGCACAATGTTTCAATGTTTGTGTCAGTTAGAATACAGTTGTGTGCACAATGTTTCAATGTTTGTGTCAGTAAGAATACAGTTGTTGTGCACAATGTTTCAATGTTTGTGTCAGTAAGAATACAGTTGTGTGCACAATGTTTCAATGTTTGTGTCAGTAAGAATACAGTTGTGTGTACAATGTTTGTAGACATGATCACCAACGCCACACGGCATGGACTATAAGAAGATTGGCAGCACAAGAGACAGAAGGATGTGGACAGACATGATCACCAACGCCACACGGCATGGACTATAAGAAGATTGGCAGCACAAGAGACAGAAGGCTGTGGACAGACATGATCACCAACGCCACACGACATGGACTATAAGAAGATTGGCAGTACACGAGAGAGAAGGTTGTGGACAGACATGATCACCAACGCCACACGGCATGGACTATAAGAAGATTGCCAGTACATGAGAGAGAAGGTTGTGGACAGACATGATCACCAACGCCACACGACATGGACTATAAGAAGATTGGCAGTACACGAGAGAGAAGGTTGTGGACAGACATGATCACCAACGCCACACGACATGGACTATAAGAAGATTGGCAGTACACGAGAGAGAAGGTTGTGGACAGATGATTACCAACGCCACACGGCATGGACTATAAGAAGATTGGCAGTACACGAAACAGAAGGCTATGGATGAAATGATCACTAACGCCACACGGCATGGACTATAAGAAATGTTTATTACATCACTGCTCTACTATCTGTGATCTATCCGAGTATGGATTAGTCATTAGTCGAGGTTCCAACATCACAGCACAGGGTCGTCCCCATTATGCTCCGTTCCCATGCCAGTGAATATCACATAAAATGCTCCTCACTGCCCCATGTGAAAAGTCTCGACAAACAACGGCCCGCTCAGGCACACTGCAAAATGCCACCGGTAGAATGTCACCAAAAGTCCTCTACAAACAACACAGTTCACCCCTGATGAAATTGGCAGTCACTTTCCCAACCAGATGTTCACCCACAAAGTCTCGACATTTCTAGATATTGCTGTTCCGTTTCTAGATGTATTCTGGCCACCATGCCAGTTTTCCTGCGAGTATGGATGATGCCTTTAGACCTACATTTACTATCACGTGTAGTCTGGGTGTGTGGTTATCACCATCATGTGGCGTTTGTTTTTCCAGAGTGTTGCTCTCATTAGTTAGTTGCAAATCATTTTCAGGACTTGGCAGTCAACCCCAGCATTTTTTGGCTGTTCGTGATTCCTTGGCCAGTTTACATCAGGGGCGTCATGCGGGGGGTGCGGGCCGCACCGGGTGACACCATCAAGGGGTGACACTAAAATTAAAAAATTGCAAATTTGACGAAGCAGACATAGCAAAATAACAAAAATTTAACTTTGTCCGAGTTTGTCGAAGTTCTTTATTTATGTTTTACCTGAAGTATTGAAGTTATATTGTTCAATTTGTTTTCTTTCTTATGTCCTTATTAACTTTTTGACTTATTTTACAAACATTACTATATGCGATTATATATGGTACAGGAACACTCGGAAGAAGACCATGGTGAAAGTCTAGAGGGGTGACACCAAGAGTTTACCGCACTGGGTGACACCAACCCCAGTGACGCCACTGGTTTACATTCAGTAGTTTGCCATTGCTTTGTGGAACAACTGGCACCCATACCATTTCATAAAAACTAACGCAAGGCGGTCTGTTGTCTAATCGCCCGCAGCTGTGTTTTGAACATGGTATGCGGGATTATCTCCTTCGCCACGGATCAGGTGTTATTCTCATTACGGCCCATTGAAATAAGTCTCGATCTCAGGCCATATCTCACGCCCAGGGTGCCTACATTGTCCTGTGTCTTGCTGGACATCCCCTGCCTCTTCTACCAGGACGTATGCCTTCCAAACTGTTCTTTCAGAGCCACTGTGGTGATTAAAACGCCAAAAGTATTTTAGTTTCTGACTTTAGTTTTATATTTTTTTTTGGGGGGGGGGGGTATAGATTTGCTTGGTAGTATTCCATAGATGCTTCAGGCAGAGGAGCGCAATTGGGAGGATACAATCCTCATCCTAGTGCAAGGAAATGCAACCTAAAGACTAAATGTCAAATCAAGGCAGACCAGGCCCTAAGCTTTGGTTGACAACTGGTCTAGGATCAAAGCTCCAACAGGCGGACAGTTAGAGCATTGATTTACTGATCCTGCAGCTTGTCTTGTTCCAGATGTAGGGGTGTTACCTTTCCTCTGGTGTAAACTAGACAGGCCAAGAGAGAGATCATGCTGCATGGGCAACACACGTTCTCTAAACTCAGCCCAGGCTTTGTGTTATGGAGAGGTATAACTTTATTTTTACAAACTGTCGTTTGTCAAGACGATAAGGTGCCAGCCATTCCATAGATATCTAGATGGTTGGTTGGTGAGTGATTGGGTGGTTGGTGGTTGATTGGTTTGGTGATTGAACCAAGTGTTAACTCTTAAGCCCAATGCATTGACATTTAGGTTGTCTTCTTCTCTTCCTCCATTTAACTCAGTGAAGTGTTGGGGTGAATCTCTTATACCTGATTTGTTGATTCCCTGGTATTTGTCTAGTTCTCTCCATGGGCTCCACATCGGTGAATCTCTTATGCCATTTAGGCCTTTTTGTTCTTGTTGTTGTTGATTTTTAGGCCTCTTAGTCCCACTACTTTTCTTTTGGCTCATTGTGGTCCACCAAGGCCTGTCTGCCAGTGTTAGTGGTCAGAGATCTGGTTATTCGAGTTTGCAGTTTGGACGACCGCTAACAAATTCAGCGCCAAAAAAAAAAGTATATTTGGACCTAACAAATATGGAAGGCGGAAAATGGGAAGTAGGTTTGTATCACAGCTATGATTTAAAAGCTGTTAATATGATTCAAACTACTTTATAGAAGCCAATGGCAGATATGAGAAGTCTCTTAAGATGATGAATCATTCCATGGCACTAAATCAGTCAATGAATGATCTTGGTCTGTCATCTTATAGCGGGGGCCTGGGTGGCACAGTGGCTGGACATTCGTCTGCTGGCCCGGTGGTCATAGGTTCGATTCCCAGAGTTGCAGATAACCATTTTCATAATCAACCTAGACTACCATTTTCATAATCAACCTAGACCCCACCTCTGAGGTCGGGGTGGGTTCACCTGATGGCGAGGGACACTGGTAAAAGGGAAAGCTATTGCCGGCTCCATGGCAAAGAAGTTACAGATGCAGTTTGTAATCCCACATACCACGTTCAAAACACAGCTGTATTGGTGTTTTATGAAATGGTATGGGTGCCGTTGTTCAGAAAGCAATGGCAAACTACTGAACATAAACTTGCCCAGGAATCACGAGCAGCCAAAAAATGCTGGGGTTGACTGCTGCGACCGTAAAGGATATGCAACTAAATTTAAAGAAAGTCCACACACACACAATTAGTCCAGTTCACAAGTACTAGTAGGGCAAAATAAAAGAAAAATAATCTAGGCTCCCTAGTCTACCCAACCTGACATGGGTACAAAGAAATGGCTCAGAACGTAAAAGCGGCCGGCATGATGCGGACCACATCAGCCAGCAGGTAATACACACACCAGTCTGGCATCATTTACCCATCAGCCAGCAGGTCATACAAACACCAGTCTGGCATCATTTACCCATCAGCCAGCAGGTAATACAAACACCAGTCTGGCATCATTTACCCATCAGCCAGCAGGTAATACAAACACCAGTCTGGCATCATTTACCCATCAGCAAGCAGGTAGTACAAACACTAGTCTGGCATCATTTACCCATCAGCCAGCAGGTAATACAAACACCAGTCTGGCATCATTTACCCAATTTACCTAAAGTGTGTAAAGTGATGCAAACCACATCAGCCAGCAGGTAATACAAACACAAGTCTGGCATCATTTACCCATCAGCCAGCAGGTAATGCAAACACCAGTCTGTCATCATTTACCCATCAGCCAGCAGGTCATACAAACACGAGTCTGGCATCATTTACCCATCAGCCAGCAGGTAATACAAACACTAGTCTGGCATCATTTACCCATCAGCCAGCAGGTAATACAAACACGAGTCTGGCATCATTTACCCATCAGCCAGCAGGTCATACACACACCAGTCTGGCATCATTTACCCATCAGCCAGCAGGTAGTACAAACACTAGTCTGGCATCATTTACCCATCAGCCAGCAGGTAATACAAACACCAGTCTGGCATCATGTACCCATCAGCCAGCAGGTAATACAAACACCAGTCTGGCATCATTTACCCATCAGCCAGCAGGTAATACAAACACGAGTTTGGCATCATTTACCCATCACCAAGCAGGTAGTACAAACACTAGTCTGGCATCATTTACCCATCAGGTAATACAAACACCAGCCTGGCATCATTTACCCAATTTACCTAAAGTGTGTAAAGTGATGCAAACCACATCAGCCAGCAGGTAATACAAACACAAGTCTGGCATCATTTACCCATCAGCCAGCAGGTAATGCAAACACCAGTCTGTCATCATTTACCCATCAGCCAGTAGGTCATACAAACACGAGTCTGGCATCATTTACCCATCAGCCAGCAGGTAATACAAACACTAGTCTGGCATCATTTACCCATCAGCCAGCAGGTAATACAAACACCAGTCTGGCATCATTTACCCATCAGCCAGCAGGTAATACAAACACCAGTCTGGCATCATTTACCCATCAGCCAGCAGGTAATACAAACACCAGTCTGGCATCATTTACCCATCAGCCAGCAGGTAGTACAAACACTAGTCTGGCATCATTTACCCATCAGCCAGCAGGTAATACACACACCAGTCTGGCATCATTTACCCATCAGCCAGCAGGTAATACAAACACCAGTCTGGCATCATTTACCCATCAGCCAGCAGGTAATACAAACACCAGTCTGGCATCATTTACCCATCAGCCAGCAGGTAGTACAAACACTAGTCTGGCATCATTTACCCATCAGCCAGCAGGTAATACACACACCAGTCTGGCATCATTTACCCATCAGCCAGCAGGTAATACAAACACCAGTCTGGCATCATTTACCCATCAGCCAGCAGGTAATAAAAACACCAGTCTGGCATCATTTACCCATCAGCTAGCAGGTAATACAAACACCAGTCTGGCATCATTTACCCATCAGCCAGCAGGTAATACAAACATGAGTCTGGCATCATTTACCCACCGGCCAGCAGGTAATACAAACATGAGTCTGGCATAATTTACCTCAAGTGTAAAGTAACCTTACTCACATCACCTTGCAACAAACAAGTATTCATATTTGTGATTTTCACAGCTTTCTTAATCTTCTTCTAGTAAATAGAAAGGTTACTCAAACCATCACATGTGATTACTACAAATTTATTATTTGCAAACGTGAGACAATGAAACATGAAAGATGTAAAGTATAAAAACTGGATATCTTAATTAGTGAAAACATATGCTCAATCAGACATTTATTTGTGGTTGTGATTTGATCATTTGCGGTGTAGTGATTTGATTAGTTGTCAGCAGTGTGACACAGTGATTTGATCAGTTGTCAGCAGTGTGACACAGTGATTTCATCAGTTATTAGTAGTGTGACAGAGTGATTTGATGTTATCGGCAGTGTGACACAGTGATTTCATCAGTTGTCAGCAGTGTGACACAGTGATTTCATCAGTTATTAGTAGTGTGACAGTGATTTGATGTTATCGGCAGTGTGACACAGTGATATGATCAGTTGTCAGCAGTGTGGCACAGTGATTTCATCAGTTGTCAGCAGTGTGGCACAGTGATTTGATTAGTTGTCAGCAGTGTGACACAGTGATTTGATCAGTTGTCAGCAGTGTGACACAGTGATTTCATCAGTTGTCAGCAGTGTGACACAGTAATTTCATCAGTTATTAGCAGTGTGACAGTGATTTGATGTTATCGGCAGTGTGACACAGTGATATGATCAGTTGTCAGCAGTGTGACACAGTGATATGATCAGTTGTCAGCAGTGTGACACAGTGATATGATCAGTTGTCAGAAGTGTGGCACAGTGATTTCATCAGTTGTCAGCAGTGTGACAGAGTGATTTGATCAGTTGTCAGCAGTGTGACACAGTGATTTGATCAGTTGTCAGCAGTGTGACACAGTGATTTGATCAGTTGTCAGCAGTGTGACACAGTGATTTGATCAGTTATCAGCAGTGTGACAGAGTGATTTGATCAGTTGTCAGCAGTGTGACACAGTGATTTGATCAGTTATCAGCAGTGTGACAGAGTGATATGATCAGTTGTCAGAAGTGTGACACGGTGATTTGATCAGGTGGCACAGTGATTTGATCAGTTGTCAGCAGTCTTGGATAGTGTTTTGATAAGGTGGCATAGTGATTTTATCAGGTGTGGTATAGTGGCTTGATCAGATGTAAGCAGCGTGGTTTGCATGCATGTATGCGTTTCGAAACAATAAATTTCTACTTATGATAGATTGGCTAGCGACCTATTCAGGATACAGAATAGAGCTATGAAGATGCACAGTAGAGCAATGGAGATACAGAACAGAACATTTGGGATGCATAACAGAGACCTGGGAATACAAAACATAGCTACTTCATACAAAATGATAGTCGCGAAAAGATTCTGCCTAAATAAAGGAAAACGTTTATTGGGATGTAAGAAAGATAGAATGAACTGATTTTGTAAAGGGAAAAGGAAGTACTAGTAGTTGTGATAGTGGTAGTTGTAGCTGCAGTAACGGTTTTGGAAGTGGTCTTGGTAGCAGTAGAGTTGAAGCTGTTACTGTAAAAGCATTAATAGAAGTAGTAACAGCAGTAGTAGTAACAGTAACTATTAGTGGTAGTGGTGATAGTAACAATAGATGTAGTATTAATAGTAGTGGTGGTGGAAGTAATAATAGATGTAGTATTAATAGTAGTGGTGGTGGTAGTAATAGTAGATGTAGTATTAATAGTAGTGGTGGTGGTAGTAACAATAGATGTAGTATTAATAGTAGTGGTGGTGGAAGTAATAATAGATGTAGTAGTAATAGTAGTGGTGGTGGAAGTAATAATAGATGTAGTAGTAATAGTAGTGGTGGTGGAAGTAATAATAGATGTAGTATTAATAGTAGTGGTGGTGGTAGTAACAATAGATTGTAGTATTAATAGTAGTGGTGGTGGAAGTAATAATAGATGTAGTAGTAATAGTAGTGGTGGTGGAAGTAATAATAGATGTAGTATTAATAGTAGTGGTGGTGGTAGTAACAATAGATGTAGTATTAATAGTAGTGGTGGTGGAAGTAATAATAGATGTAGTAGTAATAGTAGTGGTGGTGGAAGTAATAATAGATGTAGTAGTAATAGTAGTGGTGGTGGTAGTAATATTAGATGTAGTAGTAATAGTAGTGGTGGTGGAAGTAATAATAGATGTAGTAGTAATAGTAGTGGTGGTGGTAGTAATATTAGATGTAGCATTAATAGTAGTATTTGTGGTAGTAATAATAGATGTAGCATTAATAGTAGAGGTGGTAGTAATAATACAGATTAATTTGCAGTAGTAGTGGCAGTGATGGTTCTATCAGTAGTTGTAAATAGTAGTATTAATGGTGGTAGGATGAGTAGTAGTAGTAGTAGTAGTAGTAGTAGTAGTAGTAGTAACAGATTACTACTAACTACTAACAGTAGTAAAGATTAATTTGCAGTTGTAGTGGTAATGATGGTTCTATCAGTAGTTGTAAATAGTAGTATTAATGGTGGTAGTATGAGTAGTAGTAGACTAGTAGTAGTAACAACAGCAATAGAGTGATAGTAGCAGCAGTAGGAAGAGTAGTAGTAGTAGCAGCAGTAATAGGAATAGTTGCAGCAGTAGTTGTAGTAGTTCGGATAGTTATAGCAGCAACTAAAGTCCTACGAGAATAAATGAAAACCACATACTTATTAGAGAAATTAAACGTAGACAAGCCAGTCTCCCTGGCCTAGGCGTTAAGCGACTTTCTCCGTAATCCCGTTTATCCACGTAGGGTAACGTTGTGCACGAGAATTCAAAGGGGTTCTCGCCGTGTTGGTAACTTAAACGAGAAAATTGAGCCGGCCGCTCAGAAAGCGATGGCAAACTACTGAGCGTAATCTTGCCAAGAAATCAATGACAGCGGTAAAACAGCGTTGTCCTGTAAAGGATATGCGGGGGAAAAAAAAACCGTAGACAGTCACATCTTGGTGACAATAGGCAAGATTGAGGGGAAAATAATAAGGGGAAGACCAAAAACTAAATGTCTGGATGGCTTGAACACGTGGCGTAGTCGGGACAAGAACAACAGAGCGGATCCACGACTCTGGTGATCGTGTAAGATGGTGAAACGTGACCGCCCATGCTACCGGCATGGCACAAGATGATGATGAAGTTGTTTCGCGAGATTTCAAGAGTGCATAATCAATGTTAGACACCGGAGACGGCAGGTCCTTCATTTGTCTACAAGACACAACATCAAGGATAGAAGGAAACAGTCGCATGCTCCTTCTTGATTTCATTACATCTGTTGACAATCAAGTCCAAAATCACTGTTAATTCTTTTCCTGGTCGTTCTCCTTTTATTATTTTTACTGTCGATCAGTGTTATAATCCGGCACATCTATTTTTACAAAGCTTTTCTGGTACTGTAATTATAATTTCTCATCATAAATCTGAACCATTGCTGAACCCATATTTTCTTGTTCAACCTCGGTGTTCTTGTTAAACTCAATGGTCTTGTTGAACTCAATGTCCTTGTTGAACCCCAATGTTCTTGTTGAACCCCAATGTTCTTGTTGAATCCTATGTTCTTGTTGAACCCTGGTGTTCTTGCTGAAACCGGGAGTTCTTGCTGAATATCAATGTTCTTGCTGAACCCTGATGTTCTTGCTGAACTCTGATGTTGTTATTCAACCCAATGTTCCTGTAGAACCCCAATGTTCTTGTTCAACCTAATGTTCTTGTTGAACCCAGTATTCTTGTTGAACCCTGTTGTTCTTGTTGAACCCCGATGATATTGTTGAACCCTGATGTTCTTGTTGAAACCCGATGTTCTTGTCGAACCCTGATGTCTGATTAATGTAGCGGTTTCTTGGGCGTCGTATTTTCAGTTTTCTCCCTCGATTTTGCCAGTTAGTATTTTACTTATCAAAACCTCACGCCTTACATGACACTGTGACCAATGCAAGACTCTCGTATTTACTTCGTTTCTTATTACCGTTTCATTTGTTTGTTATTCCCAGTTTTACATAATGTTCTAGTTCTTTCAGAAATCACAAGCCATGTCATATAATCATAACTTCTAGTTATGATACTAACATTTAACACACGTATCGTCGGTCTAGCTACGTATTATAACAGTAATATGTATTCACAACAATAACTACCCACGAAATGTTAACACAATAAAAACACATATACAATGATAATGATACCAGCGTGGTACCAGTATTACTTGTGACCCGTGCTTGGTCAGTCGTGAGGTCCTTTTTCCCCATTTGGCTTTGGGAGGCAACATTTCTGAGGATATTGTCGTTTGTTTGTCTACCCCTGTTAGCAGCTACACCAGGCGAGGTGACAGTATTTCTGTGGTACTTTTCGGTAACTGTAGGGGGAACACACAATTCCGAATTCGAAACTTGCCCGGTTTTATTACACAATAGGGTTGGCATGCCAAACATGGATGTGATCTGGGGAAAGTTACTTTTGTAGCCATTTTCTATTCTACTGCTGCTTCTAGAACTTGCAGTGCTGTACTCATTTGTAGTATTTTTTATGGAGATTGCTCCAGAGTTTCCTTTCACGTTGTTACTTCTGCTGTGATTGTAATTGCTATTAAACTGATTTCCAATCTGTGTCTCTTCCGTAACTTGATATGCGATATGTTTTTCATTGTCCCCTACCAGAACTTGCAGAACTACTTCGCTGTTCTGTTTACCGTGGTTATTTAGGATACCATCTGCTACACCTTCAGTATCAACATGACCTATCTCCCCACGATCTTTGGAGATTCGACCTTTGTCTTTTCTCGCGTTGGCATTGCCATTCAGTGATACACGTTCCCCCTTTCCTACAACAATCTCAGGTTCCCTGGTTTGTGCCGCGCTCAGACGCGTCATGGTCGCCGATGCCCCCTCCCAGCCTTCGTCAAAGACCCCGATAGAGGCAATGACCCGAGAAAGTGGTGTACATGTATCCATGGAGATAGGACGCTCTGCTCAGGAGAACCAGCCTGACCTGGTCGCCGGCTTCCATGTTCAAGATGGCGCTGTTGGACGCAGACGCCCAATAGGGGACGCTCTCGGCCCAGATAGTCGACACCATCTTGGAGTTGAGAACAAGCTCAACGGCTGCCTGTTGACAGAAAACACAATTCTACAGTTTTAATATTCCCAAACAACGTTAATCAGGGATTCAGATTTTTTAAATAACGAAGACACAAACAATGATTGCACATTTTATTACCTGGCATATTTCGCTGCACCTCGTCAGGTACATACTGCAGAAATCACATAGCATAAAGTATATTAACTAGATAAATCCTTCAAGCTGAAATATGCACAGTAATTTCAACAACCTACCAAGGTAATTTTAAACTGTTCTCCCATTAACCCCTGCTTCTGTCCGCTACCTCTCTAAGCGCCAAACATTACACGTTTGTTGATTTATGAACTGTCTTAGTGGTCTCAAAGGGTTCCCCAATTGATACGAGGGGGCTCGCAATGAAAACCCTGAAATTGTAATAATGACTGTTAAGGATATCAAGAGTGTTAACGACGTGACATCACGGTGAAGACGAACACGGTGACATAATAAGGATAGTTTAAAGTATATTGCCCCACTTTTTACATGCACCAAAGAGGAGCAGCGTTTTGCTATCCGTTTTTTGATCAGTGAAAAAATAAGGGAAGGGGTGAAACCTGTAGAAATTCAACGACGAATGAAGGTCCAGTGTGGTGATGCATGTCTGTCAGTCCACCAAGTGTATGAGTGAAGTATGAAGTTTCAAAACGGCATGACTTATGTGACAGACTGTTTATGATCGAGTAAGGCACACCGAGTAGTGACCCCAGAGTTGATTTTTCTAAAGGAATCTAAGAACTTTATCTGCGCTAGAGGATTTGCCTTGAACGCAGTGATTACTACATCAAAAAATAATATATTTTTTCTTTACTTTTTAAGAATATATACACCAAAAAAAAAAAAAAAAGTTTTTCATTTGAAGATCCCTCCTATTCATGTTTATGTGTACTCTTTTTCCAGTGTCTAACCGTCACCATATTTCGACTATATTATCAAGCTCACCTGTTCGACTACCCGAGGAAAGCAGTATGTTCCACCCATTAATTTTATGTTTCAATTGAGTCATCACTCTAGCAGCACTGTTGTCCCAGCAGAGACAGAATTGTGTATTCAGACCAGCAAGTCTCTGGGGAAAGCTAGCCTCATTAAAATGGGTTTCAGACAGTATTTAGAATGTTCAAGGATTTGTCTGGGCAGGAGAGCTAGCGTGGATGGGAACTAATCACCACACCTCATATACTACATCTAGACAGTTGTTAGAAAGTTCAAGGATTTGTCTAGGCAGGAGAGCTAGCGTGGATGGGAACGAATCACCACACCTCATATACTACATCCAGGCTCCCTAAACGAATTATTTTTACGGCGAGTTGCGTTGTGGTAAACGCTCCCAAGGCGGCAAGAGGAAACGCTTTAAAGACAGTCTGAAAATCTCACTGAATGCTTTTGAAATTCATCATGACACCTGGTAGACTGCAGCCAAAGACCGAAATTCGTGGCGTGCATCATTACGCAAGGATGCAGTCACGTGTGAGGCAACCAGGACTGCAAGAGCTGTGAAGAAAAGGCAGGACAGAAAAACCACTGCAGGAAATCCTCCTACAGAAACGCCGAGCATTCTTTGTCCACATTATCAAAGAACATTTCGAGCCAAAATAGGCCTTATCAGCCATCTTAGAACTCACGGCTCCATACTTTCAACCCACATGGATGAAATGAATGGTCATCATCATTCTTGATGGACAAACAACATAAACACATCCAGACAGTTGTTAGAATGTTCAAGGATTTGTTTAGGCAGGAGAGCTAGCGTGGATGGGAACTAATCACCACACCTCATATACTACATCCAGACAGTTGTTAGAATGTTCAAGGATTTGTCTGGGCAGGAGAGCTAGCGTGGATGGGAACTAATCACCACACCTCATATACTACATCCAGACAGTATTTAGAATGTTCAAGGATTTGTCTGGGCAGGAGAGCTAGCGTGGATGGGAACTAATCACCACACCTCATATACTACATCCAGACAGTTGTTAGAGTGTTCAAGGATTTGTCTGGGCAGGAGAGCACGTGTGGATGGGAACTAATCACCACACCTCATATACTACATCCAGACAGTTGTTAGAATGTTCAAGGATTTGTCTGGGCAGGAGAACACGTGTGGATGGGAACTAATCACCACACCTCATATACTACATCCAGACAGTTGTTAGAATGTTCAAGGATTTGTCTGGGCAGGAGAACACGTATGGATGGGAACTAATCATCATACCTCATATACTACATCCAGACAGTTGTTAGAATGTTCAAGGATTTGTCTGGGCAGGAGAACACGTGTGGATGGGAACTAATCACCATACCTCATATACTACATCCAGACAGTTGTCAGAATGTTCAAGGATTTGTCTGTGCAGGAGAGCTAGTGTGGATGTGAACTAATCACCACACCTCATATACTACATCCAGACAGTTGTTAGAATGTTCAAGGATTTGTCTGGGCAGGAGAACACGTGTGGATGGGAACTAATCACCACACCTCATATACTACATCCAGACAGTTGTTAGAATGTTCAAGGATTTGTCTGGGCAGGAGAACACGTGTGGATGGGAACTAATCACCACACCTCATATACTACATCCAGACAGTTGTTAGAATGTTCAAGGATTTGTCTGGGCAGGAGAACACGTGTGGATGGGAACTAATCACCACACCTCATATACTGCAGCCTAGAATCTAGAATATGTGAAGACCGAACACCTCAAACATCAGCGACAATGTCTGCTTTAGGATCACCTGTACCGATTTTACCAAAAATGTGAGTCGTGGTTTGTGGAGCTGATACCCGATACAACTGGACGTACGCTATGAACGACAAAAAGGAAGACACATAAGAGCGGATGTTTCCACCAAAGTTGTTTTCAGTGAACAAAAAAAACAACCAAAAAACCAAACAAACAAAAGAACTGATGTTTGTGGTGGAAAAGCAGAATAAAGAATACTTATCTCTGTAAACAGATATATTACAATCCGCAAAAGTAAACTCGAAATTAAACTGCAATTACAATAAGACCGGACATCCGGGAAACGAAAATAACCGGAAGTCCGAGAAACGAAAATGGAAGGAATGGGGTCAATACAGAAGGCGGGAAATTTATAAGAGTAAGTCTCTCTCTCTCTCTCTCTCTCTCTCTCTCTCTCTCTCTCTCTCTCTCTCTCTCTCTCTCTCTCTCTCTCTAAGAGAGACATACAGACATGGAGAATGGACACTACCTACCCGTGGGTAGGTGCTATTTCTGATCAGTTTTGCCTTGTAATGACATGAACACGGTGGGGCGCGTTTCAACGCCCGGGTTGGTCAAATTGAGGGGGAGATTGGCCGACCATTCATCCGTGACGTTTAGAAATATAGAAGACATGAGAGTAATCACCTTTGAAGGACATATCATCTATAACATTGGATATGAGAGGGATCAGCACTGGGGGACGTAACATCAATGACATTAGATATGCAGATGATACAATATTGATTGCAGACAATGAACATGATCTGCAAAATTTAGTAGTTATTGTACACAGTGAATAACTGGGGTTAGAATTAAACTGTTAGAAGAGACAGATTATGATTGTCACTAGTAAGAAAGAAATACCACACTGTGATATACAGGTGAATATTCATATTCTTAAACAAGTGAATTGTACAACTATCTCGGAACAGTCATAACATCCGATTGATTTATTTATTTTTTATTTTATTTTATTTATTTTTATCAGAAAAAGAATCCCATGGCAAAGATAGCCTTTTGCAAAATGGGAAACATACCGACACATATTTTCACTGTATGAGGGAAAAAAGATCTGGAGACATTACACATCCCTGTCTCACACCTCTCTGAATAGGATACTTGAATAAAAACGTCTTTGTCCGTCCGTCCGTCCGTCCGTCCGTCCGTCTGTCTGTCTGTCTGTCTGTCTGTCTGTCTGTCTGTCTGTCTGTCTGTCTGCCTCTCTCTCTCTCTCTCTCTCTCTCTCTCTCTCTCTCTCTCTCTCTCTCTCTCTCTCTCTCTCTCTCTCTCTCTCTCTCTCTCTCTCTCTCTCTCTCGTCTTGTCAAACAATTCACGTCAAAACGAACACGAAAACAACGGTTGAACACACAAGGACACGCCAAGTGGAAAACAACGGCTACCCTCCGCCCGCCTTGTGCAGCAATGGTCAGTGTAAAGAAAAAAGTGCCGTTGAACGGTGCCGTAAACCGTCCCGTTTCTGGATTGAAAGCCTCTCCGATGTTGGTGATGACCTTGTCAAAGATGAGGTCAGAGTTCGTGGTCACTGGCCCCGTGTTCTTGTTTAGTCCTGCAAAAAACGCCACCCGTGCCTCCATATCATCTTCGCCTGAAATAGAAAAATATCGAAAATAAATTCAGTTGAAATAACCGACAGCCATTTCTATATTAACAGGCTGCGACAATCAAAAGGTAGATTTTGACCAAACAAAAATGAAAAACGGAGAAGGGAAGTAGGGGTGTGTCACACTTATGATTCTAAAGTTGTTAGTATGATAGCAGCTACACAAAAGCCCATGACAGATGCGGGGAGTCGCTTTAGACGATTAATCATCCCATGGCAATTAATGAGTTAAATAGTCCTTGTTTGTCCGACTGCTTTTACCTTGAAGCGTCGCAGCGAGGAGGCAGATGTAATTTTATGGGTTGTCTTGTTGCTTGCACTAAAGCCATATTTGATTACTCCAATGTCTCTGTTATTCCATCTAGGCAGCTGTTTGTGGGCCGTCATCTCGTCGTGTCCCGATGTTCTCGCATAGAACGCTCTAGCCTCTGGTTGATCGTGTTACGAGGGTAAGTTAATAAGTAAGTCACAAATGGCTGTAGAAATATAACTAACTATAATAACAACTTGAAACCAGTTTATTTTTATACATACATTGTGTCAAAGACTGAAGTATAGAAGACCACCCTGAATGAGTGGTCTACCTCAAGATAGAAGACCACCCTGTATGAGTGGTCTACCTCAAGTAGATTAGAGGTAACCCAGTGCCCCTACATGAGGGCAGGGTAGGTGATAGGGAGGGGAACTATTAACTAGTTCTCTCATGAGACACGGAGGTGACAACCAGAGAGTTAGCACTCTGATCACGGCAGAATCACGCCTACGTGATAGCCACGGAGAAGTGGACTGCCACTCAAGAGTAAAACGGCTACTCTAAGCGTGCTGAGTGTCGCAGCACGCAAAAAGCCAAAGGGACGCACAAGGTCCTTCCGCGTGGTGTGTAGCCACGCGAGTAACTAGTCAGACGGGGACTGACTTTCATAGTGAGCGCATCGATTAGTGTCGATGCGCGTTTCCTTAGCCAAGTAGATAGAGTTAGCTGTAGGGATAGGATATGACTGGATAGGGAATTCTGTGTCTTTATGTGTGATTTAATAGCGACCGTTTTTGTGCAGTAATCTATTGTTAAAGAGCCAGTGACAATAAAATGCATCATCCATACCTCTCGTACGACTTGCAATATTTTTGTGTGGTACGGGAGAAGTTGATCCTGTAATGCCTGACGCATCGGTTGCTGACAGGCTAGGATTAAAGTGGTGTCAGAAGTGTAGCTTGGACAATTGTTCAAGCTAAAACACTCACCCACGGCTCTGAAATAGTATTATTGTTATTTAATCACGGGGTTTAATTTGTGTTAGTGTGATAATGACGTGTGCAGACTAGGTCGAGTTGCGAGCTGTGCTGTGCCTATCGTGACCAAATAATATTTATTTGTGCTTAATGAAATATTTTGTGCTTATAATCATGTGTTCTTCGAAGTTGTAAGTATTGATATTATTGTTTTCTATCATTTATTTATGTAATTACTTATTTGTTTATGAATATGTGTCAAATATGATTCATGGCGGAGCGATACACAAAACAAAATGAGCCGAGAACATTATTGATTTTCCAATCTAAAAATAGCGCTGCGCCTCTGACGTATGTGCGGCTGACAAACAGCTGTATTACGCCATTTGCAATCGGCGACGGATTGTTGACAAATCGCAAAGCGGCTGCTCGCCTGAATCATTGGCTTATACCAAACATTATTTGTTCAAATACGTTATTTATTGAATATATTTATTTATTTAAACATTATTATTACCTTTATATTTATTTCAAAGCATTTATTTAATTATTTATATACCTATTCTAATTTGTTACCGTCACGATGGCACTACTTTTGCTAAGCAAATAAGACTTGGCCTGCACAACACTTCCATAGATTAAACTAGAATAGGAAGCAAGGCATACGACGTTAGAACGAAGACAGGACATTGACATTTAATATTAATTAGACTACATTGTACTGTTCTGGGGGCATGTGATGTGATTGTACCAAATTGTCTAAAGTCATATATCATTTACAAGTTGTTAATTGTTACTGCTCCTGTAAACCAGGCAGAACAACAGCTGTTTGGAAGAAGAGCACAAGGTGTATGTCATAGTGCCTAACGATTTGACCTGAGGTGCCAAACGATTGTACCTGATTGATCTGGAATGTTAAGATGAGTATACCCAAACTATTTTCAATGCAATATGATTAATAATGCATCTCTTTTTTCAGGGTGTGATCTATTAGAATATTTTTTTGTGTCATCCATTTTTCAAGGTGTAATCTAAAAATATATCAGTGGTGCACAGTGTGGTAAATTACTTCATATTCCGAATATAAATAAGTGAGTAAATATTGAAGTGCCTGTCAACACTAGCTAATAACCCAACAACATGGCAACTTTAGCTGATTTCATAAAAACAGGCAAAGAATTACAATACACAGGAAAGGAGCTAGAGCAATATGCTGACCAAAAATTTAAGGAAGCAAAAGATGCTGAGAGAGATGAACGTGCACGAGAAAGACAACATCAGAAGGAAAAGGAAGAACGGGATAGACAACATCAGAAGGAGATTGCAGAACTAGCTGAGATAACAAAACAGAAGCAGTTAGAACATGATAAGGAGATTAAACAAAAAGAACTAGAATTAAAGCAAAAGCAACTAGATCAGGAGAAAGAACTAAAGCAAAAGACATTAGATCAGGAGAAAGAACTAAAGCAAAAAGAGATAGATGAAATAGCAAGAGTTAAGGAAAAACAAATACAAGTGGAATCAGAGACACAGTTAAAGATGAAAGGGATGGATGTAGATTCACACTTAGAGATCTCCGCTACTAAACTAAAGAGTCAGCAGGAAGAAAATAAATTTAATAAGTATAAGAATATTATTAAACCATTCTGTAAAGAAGACTCCATATCAGCCTGGACAGAAAAATGTCGAATATCAGTTTAAGTACCACCAAGTACCAATCGAGATGTGGGCTATGATTTACATGAAGAACCTTAGTGGGGAGCCCCTTAAAGTGATAGAATCAATACCAACTGAGCTTAGATCTAACTATCAGTACATCCATGATAGGATAATGCAACATTTCTTACTTGATGCCCCTGGGTATCAAGTACAGTTTTCCAACCTGAAACCAAAACCCAGTGAGACTTTCATTGATTACGTCTCAAATGTCCAGAGCGTACTAAATAGATGGCTTAATGCTACAAACATAGGGAAAGATTTTGAAAAACTTAAAAATTTAATAGCCTATGGATAAAGTCATATCCACAATACCATCTCCTTTCGCTAAATTTCTTCAGCAGTCAGACATTGAGACCATAGAACAATTTGAAAAAAAAGGCTCAGCTTATTTTTCCTCCAATAGGGAGATTTTTAAAACATCTAATAGCGACTCTGAAATAGTTTCTTTTGTTAAGGACCAACCTAAAAGCTATCGGAGTAATAAAAAACCATTTCAGAGAGTCGACAAAAAAGACCATAAATTACCCAAATGTGTGTATTGCCAACTTTTTCATGATACTTATTCTATGTGTGATAAATCGCCTAACTATCCGGCACATCTTGAAAATGTCATTAAGAAGCAACAAAACAAGAGAACTGCATACAGGCGTGCAGTCAAATGCTTCTTCTGTTCCAGCTACGGCCATTATTCAAATAAGTGCCTGGGCCGCCAACGAATGAAAGCCAACAATGCAGTGTTAATTGATACATCATCTGATAGTGAGAGTGAGACTGACTGTGAAGTTGAAAATGAATTACCTGTTAACCAAGCTGAAAATGCGTGTTCTGTAAATGATGTATTGAGCTTTGACAGTTGTGAACGATGTCACCAATTCCATGCAGACGGAAACTTACAATGTGGGCATACAGTACCATTCTCCACTGAGAGTGCAAATGCAGCTGTAGCCTCCAGAGGCAATCTATTGTTTCACTCTGCAATGGTCAATGAGAAGCCATGCCGATGTTTGCTTGACAGTGGGAGCTCTATTATTGGTGTAAAAAAGGAACTTATTAATCCAAAGGATTATACTGGTGACTCTGTAAAATGCCGTACTTTTTCTGGTAATATAGAAACCTATCCTCTGGCAAGAGCCCGTATAAACACCCCGTTCCTTTCTGGTACCTTTACATGTGCAATATTAGACAACCCTTGTACTGATTTAATTCTTGGGTGTCTACCCCAGCTAAGGCACTGTACAGATGAAGAAATATCTGTCTGGGAGGAGAAGAATGGATTCACTCCAGTGAACAGTTCAGATATCCTCAAACATCACAGTCCTAACAAAAGTGCTAGACCCATAATACTTGAAACTAGATCAAGACGTAATGGTGCTACTACCAGACAAGCATAATAATATGATAACTTCATGGCAAGGGCCATTCAAGGTGATACAGTAAAACTTTCAGATGTCGACTATGAAATATCGAATAAACGGACACTTAAAGATATTTCATGTCAACATGTTGAAACCTTACTTTTCACGACAAGAGACAGAATTAGAGACAGACGAACACAATGCATCCACACCGATTGATGAGACGACGGACATACACAACGCAACTACACTAGTTAGCGAGACTGGCAAATCCGACGATATCCATACACCTAGTGAGTTTACAGAAAACGCACTTAGCACCACAACTGTACTGAATCAGGTAGACGACGACGGGATGGAACTACCTGTTCCAATTGTCGACAAGACTGCGACATTAGATTCTATACGAGTAGAACAGGGACTAACAGACGAGCAACGACGACAGATAATAGAGTTAGTAACGGAATATAAGGACATATTTTCCGACATTCCAGGTAGGACGGACAGAATCGAACACTCCATCCTTCTTTCGGACTCTAAGCCTATCAAATGCAGGCCGTACTCTATCCCACTCAGCTATAGAGAAAGTCTAAATAAGGGAAATTCTTAATTTAGAAGCTAGTGGGATCATTCAGAAATCTACATCTGAGTACTCCTTTCCAATCGTCCTTGTCAAGAAAAAAGACTCCACCATTCGTCTTTGTGTGGACTATAGAAAGCTCAATAATGTCACTAAGATCGACGCAGAACCAATTCCTTCCTGCGAAGATCTTATTCTGGACATGTCCACTTCCAAAATCTTCTCTAAATTAGACCTTACTAAGGGATATTGGCAGGTCCCTATGCAGACTGAATCTATCCATCTTACTGCTTTCTCAACACCTTTAGGTCTCTACGAGTGGCGTTTTCTTCCTTTCGGACTTCGCAACGCTCCTGCCACTTTCATACGCTTAACTAGAGATTTACTTCATGGAGTGACGAATACAGTGACATATATAGATGATATTTGTGTCCATACAGATGACTGGACAACACACTTACTGAAACTCAGACATGTCTTCGATAGGTTGCGATTCTTCGGTCTCACTGTCAAACCGAGCAAAGTCGAATTGGGCCTACAAGAATTGATTTTTTGGGTCATGTCATTTCACAAGGACAACTAAAAACTGACAATAGAATTATTACTAAAATTATGAACCTGACCATGCCTACAACGAAAAAGCAGGTCAGGAGTCTTTGGGTTTAGTAAATTACTATAGTAAGTTCATACCGAACCTTAGCTGAAATTAGAAGTGTATTTTCAAATGTGTTAAAAGCATCAGTCAAATTAGATGTCAAAGATGCATTATTAATTTCTGCATTGTCAAAATTGAAACTCCTATTTAGTAATGTACCAATCCTCCGTTTGCCTAATCCTAGGCTCGTTTATTATCTTAGGACAGATGCCAGCAGGATTTCCATCGCTGCAGTACTAGGCAGTTTTATGATGGCATCTTCCATCCAATTTGCTACGTGAGCCGCAAGATCACACCTGCTGAGGTCCAGATATTCCATATCAGAGTTGGAAGCCCTAAGCGTCATCTATGCGGTGAGGAAGTTGCATCGATTTCTGGCGGGTGTTCACTTTGTGGTCCAGACTGACAACTCCCCGATCAAAGTGGAGTACATCGCAACGACCGCATCTACAGGTGGTCATTGATATTACAGAATTATACTTTTAGTATAGAACATATTAAGGGTAGGGATAACATTCTGCAGATACCCTGAGTTCGAACCATCTGAGGTAGAAATACCTGATATTCCACATGAGTAGTTAGTATAAGAAAGGTTAATTAGTACTCTTAGAGGATCCTATGTAAAAATACCCTATTTATTACATAGACATGATTTTCAGGACTGTGTGCTAAGGACATTGAAACTACCATGTGTCCGTAGACAGCAAAATAAGAACTATGCTCCAGGAACAAGTGTATCACCGTGTGTACATAGACAGCTCGTTACTTACTATGCTCCATTTGTGTTCCGGGTGAATCACCTGTGTTAATCATGGAAGAACAGTGTCAGAACATTGCATAAATAACAGACACGAATTTACTGGTCTAACGTCACGTGCGGAAATCTACGAGCGAAATAAGACCCATAGGACACAAGTATGACTGTGTAGTGTATTTAAGTATACCAGGATAATTATGATATATAAACTATGCCACGAAAACAATTCTGAACATTATGGCAACAATAACTGAGGTAAATAGATACCATGTATATAACCTATATTGTGATATGTAATAAACAGTTTTAATATAGTGACAAATTATAGTTAGATTAGTTACTTTAAGATAGAGTAGATTAGATTAGAGAATAAATAGATTTTTTTTGTAGTTTAAAGAAATCATAATTTACCCACTTACGTAGGATAAAATTAGATAGACAGTACTTACCACTAATAATAGCTAATTGAAAAACCAGGATAAAAGTTGAGTAGACCAGTATATTTAGGTAGATAGGAATAACACCATTTAGTTCATTTCATTTACCTTTATTTCATTCCATCTTAATGAACACTTCAACAACATCATCATTTAATATTAAATGTAGTTTCACACTTATAGGATTAAAGTATACAAATAACATTCATCAATTACACCATTTAGAATAAATATATCACATATCTTTTGTTTTTTTGCATTAAAACATTATTTGAATTTTGTTACATTCACATCACCCATTTCAGAAAGGTACTACTCATCTCACATCATTTTCATTTTAGATAGTTAGATTACTTCCCTTAATTAGATTGATTTTTCTACAACAAGTAGAATATATAGATATAGAATTAGTATTAGTATGTCATTAGAATATGAGGTTAGTAATATCAGGGTACAATTCTATCAACCCTATTTCATCCAATGTACATATTTGTAAATAAGAGACTCGTGCAGTAAGTTAGGCACAGTCATTAAGCTCAACGTTTTCAAACGAGCTAAATTGTACAGTGTCACTTCAAGTTTTTAAACAGATTGGGAGGATAAAAGATGTGTGACAGAAGTGTGAAAGTGAGAGAAAAGGGAAAATATACAAGAGAGAATGGGGAAACCAGCGGATTTTTTCTGCCGCTCAACGCGACTTTTATTTTTGTCTTGCGCAAGCGTTTTGCTTTCCGATAGTGGAAATGTATTGTCTCAA